>JAOWAW010111468.1:0-13641 GCA_028565695.1 Nicola tetela
AATGGGTGAGGGGGAGGGGGGGAGGGCGGAATACCCATAATCTCAGACAGTAACAATTACATTGTTGCCCACCGTACCCGACTGAGACAGACAAAGCACACCGTAATTTCAGGACGAACCACAATGATTCCGATTGCATGCTCACAGTGCACAACCAAGAACAGGATATTTAACAACACACAAGTTGATACCTCACTTAGACAAACGCCTGCCCACTAGGTCCGAAATTGGGCTTTTGTCACCTTTACGAAACACACATTGTGTAAGTAGCCAAGGACTGTTAGTTAAGGTCCCTTGGTGGAGTTTCTTAGTGGTATATGTGAAGTTCTATTTTTCTGGTTGTAGCACAGGAGATGTCGACATTGGAGTTTGTGTTCCACTCACTCTGCTCTTGATCTCCGTTGTGTTGTGTTAGGCGTTATCGTGGGAAGCTTTAGTGGACATCGGAGCACTCTCACTCACTGTAGTCCAGTCAGTTCGGTCCCACCGTCGGCTGGAATATCACCGAATGCGTTAGGCGACCGATCCTCATCGAAAGAGTGAGTTCTGGTAAGAGAAGCTATCGCCCTACACAGACATTCGGAGAAGCAACTGCTGGTTCTTCTCCTGGTTATTCAGGTCAAGTATGGCCAGTTGCTTTTGCCGAGTTGGGTGTTCCTCATCTCAACAACAACCGTTGTACGGATGACGTGAATTCGATGTCTTTGTCGCCGACAAAGTCGCCTCTTTCGTCGTCGCGGGAGAAGTACAATCAAGAGCACATGATGGCGGTGATGAAGGAAAGCGAAAAAAACAGTAAACTTCTCACGGGCTTGACGGAAATTTCTAGCATGGAGTAAGTTATACAAAGTATCAGTCTGCTCCCGCTCTTTGGGACTTCAGGGTGCAAATATTACAGACTGCACAAATTTATGGGGAGAAGGTTTGAAATGTGCTAGAGGCCAAGGAATACATCTATGTTTGTGGAGGACTCTAGTGTGGAACCCTCCGCCTCTATGCTGTTTCTCTGGAAAAGCCTGAGAATTACAGTGAATCTTCAGATTCATAAGGTTTATATGGACGATGATAATGCGGTAACTTATTTCAGGAATAGAGGCTGAGATAACAAGAATGTTTTTAGTTAATACAGAGCTTGCTACCCCTGGACAATCTAGTAAATTGTTCTCCTGAGTGTCTTGCTCAACCCCATCTTCCATTTTACCTCTTTTTCCTGTAATCCGTATGTGGTTAACATGATCCATTTTTCGCTTGAAGAAATTCTACCCACCACTGTAGCTTAATCCATTGCAGGAATGAAGTGAATCAATCACCTCGATTTCGGAAGCTAACGCAAGGTGAGGATACTTGTAAAGTATTTGTGGGTCGCTCATTGGGGAGCTGTCACGGTGAACCATTTGTGAGGAAATGTTCGTGATTAGTGTGGAGTATACTTATGGAAATGTAAATCTCTGACCAGGTGAGGCCTAGGAATACATCTATGTATGAGAGATTTAGCACAATTTGAAGTACACAAACGCGAGCACTTCCTCCTCATTTACAGTATGAACATATAAAGAGATATTACAGAAGTTTTGCAAATCGAAATTCGGAAATGTCCCCGTTGCGTGAAGCACGGACTGGGATAGCGCACGTTCCGAGAATTGGATTCAAAGGTCGGCGAGTCAAATCGTTCTGCTAGTCGTTCTGCTGTTCTGTGGTTTCGACTGCAGCTACAAGTAGCTAGCCTTGTAGACCAATTGATTCTGCGAAGTTGTTTCGTTCAGCTTTTCAGATTCCTTCTAGTTTTCAGCTTCCGACGAAGTAGATAGGAGTTGACGTGTTGTGGAAGAAGACTTCGACCGTCTCTTCGCTTTACTTTTGCCTTTGCATGACGATGGCACATAGACGACGAGGAGCTTTTGTTGATTATCGCTGCTTGCAGAGATGTTGCAGTTAATTCTATTCTATCACCACTGCAGCATATAGGAAGGAGATTGTGCCTCGGCGACATGGATGAAGAATTGTGCCTTCGGCGATTTCGACTTCTACGGGCTCAAATCTTTGAGTTGCAAGATGCCTTTCAGATGCCGCCACAGTTCTCCGCTCCTTGAAGAACTACTTGGAGTAGTCTGGAAGGACTGCTTGTGCTCCTGCGCCGCCTTGCACATCCAACTCGTTTGGGAGACCTTTGCGATGAGTTCGGGCGCTCAAAACCAGTACTTAGTATCATTTTTAACACTATGCTCCTGTGGATTTGGGACAGGTGGGGTGGACTTTTGAAGGACCCGTTCACCAAGCAATTTCTCACTCAGGAAAGAGCTGCTTTATACAGTCATGCTGTGGCAGCCAAGGCAGGAGTTGACTTGCATAAATGGGGATTTATTGATGGCATCCTGGGAATAAAATGTCGTCCAGGAGAACACCAAAATAAGTTTTACAATGGGCACAAGCGAGTGCATGCACTGAAATATCCGGGTGTAACAACACCCGATGGTCTAATCTGTTCACATCATGGGCCATATGAAGGAAAACGTCATGACGCAGGCATCTTTAATCGCAGTGGTCATTTTCAACAGCTGCAGGAGCATATGCAATTGCCAGCTGGTGTTGGCGCATACGTACTTTATGGCGACGCAGCCTACTCATTCTCTGTTTTCATGCAAAAAGGATTCACTGGCCATTTTTTGACACAAGAGCAACAAGCATTCAACACAAAAATGAGCACTGTCCAGCAGGCGATTGAATGGTCCTTTGGAGATATCACAACATTTTGGCCGTACATTGACATGAAATGGCAGCGAAAAGTTGGCCTGCAGTTAGTCGGTCTTCACTATAGAGTGGCAGTGTTGCTGTAGAACTGTCCAACGTGTCTCAAGCGTGGAAATCAGACGAGTGATTACTTCCAACTCAAGCCACCTGTTCTGCAAGAATGTTTGCAGTAAAACTGGTCTCTGGTTCCTTTTCCTGTCTTTTTTTCAATTCAAGTCTTAGCAGGTAAACTTAGATTTTTACATAACTGTCATCCAGTGGCCACTAGTACCATGAATAAACGTTTGTTTTCAAAGCACCCAGTACAATCATGTACATATCAACAACCCATACTTTGTCACAAACTTATCTGTAATTCATCGTGCCATACACGGGACATGCACGCATCCCAGGATTTTATGCACGTCACTCTGTACATATGACAATCATGCACGCACTTGTTGGAATCTCTCGATAGTTTGCTCTTTTTTGGCGTCTTCCTCTGAGCTGCTGTGGTAAATAGATACAAACTAAACGGCTGGTCAAAGCTGGTCGTGTAAGCTTTATGAATTGTGATTGTGTACATGCTCACCACATTAAAGGCAAAAAATAAATCAATTCATTATGAGCAAAAAATAAATCAATTCCGTAAAGAGGGAATTTTTTGTCGGTTCAGCAGCAAAACCAGGCGTTTAGTTCAGGACAAATCAGTTCCTTCAGCCACGCATGCATGTCCATGTATGCAATGGTCATAGAGGGGCTTACATGTGCAAATAAAAATTTTAGTTCATGTCTTAGTTTGGTTCAACAGGGTGAGAAAAGCAGAATGCAGGCGAGAGTGATCGAGAATGAGGCAAGGGAGAGCATATGCATGTGTGGTTAGGGTCTGAAGAAAAAGGCAGAGGTTAATTGACTAGTGCGGAGGTAGCATGCATGCGTAACTAAAGTAGAAGAATGTCCAGTCCGTTGTCCCTATTGATTATGCTCCCTACTGATTAAGTTTATTTTCTCCCGCCCACTTCCACCCATATAACACCTTTGGATCTCTTTTGTTCTCTACCCTTCAAATACTCACACACACACACACACACACACTCGCAAAATTCAGAACTAGAAGAAGCCCGGAAGGGCGAAACGTCGTTCGCAAATCTGTCTCTGCTTCTCTTCATTTTCAGCAAAATCAAGGTAAGCTATGAATAGGACATTGGTTGTCCTGCTCCAGAAATAATCTAAAGCTATTATGGTTACTGGTCCACACAGAGGACGACAAGTGAATCGAGCGACAGCGAAACTGCACGTCGCAGTGCTCGGAGGTCGAGAGTGCGAGGCCAGTGGATCCGCCGCCACAGTGACCACAGTGACTACGGGCGGAGAGGTCAATGAAGAGGATGTTGGTCACAGAGATGAAGATCCAACGTTGTTTCATCGACGTGTAGAGGTACTCTTTTCAGCAAATTGCCCTGGCCATGCCGTCGCGCCGCCATCATAAGCGTTTCCAAGCAGAAATCTTGCAATCCTTTCTTTTCTGATTCGAAACAGTGACAAACTGCAAAGCAACAAGCAAACGGAGTCGAGGTAGACTGACGGGCTTCATGATTGACCACATGTAGAGAAAACCACACTAAGATCATGACATGATAGTCTGCCGTTGAAAGCTTTCTACGAGACGTTGATCATGGTAATCAACGCGGAGTAGAGGAGGTCTACGCGTATTAAACGTCAGGAAGAGTGGCCGCCATTTTTTGTCCCACATTAAAATGGCTGCTAATATCGTGGCACTGCACCTATAAGAGTCTATAATAAGGTATTATGTTCTCTTCTGTAGTATGAGGGTGAGTAGGAAAAAGTCGTTTCAATCTTTAATGAAAACATAAACCTGTCTTTCTGTACAGGCAGAAGGGACACTGACTACTACTTCTCTGTTTGCTCTTCTCTACAGCTACTCATCGTCTGGCCAACAAGGCGTCAATTCCGCTCCTCTTCACAAGAACCTTGGCAGATATTCTTTATAGGGTGTGTAACCGGAAGTATTTCCTGTTATGCAACCATCCGTAATGGTGAAGCACTGTGGGTCTCTTATTTGCGTCAGACAAAATGCCGAGTATAGTGTGCTTTATTTGTTGATAATGTGTTTCTTCCTGTGACTTTTCTTCACAGGCATTGTCGTGAGCACCAGTCTGATTTCGATCTTCACGGTACTTGTCTGAGGAAAAGCGAAGTCGGCCGGCAGGCGAATGAAGGTCTTCGTTTAGCTGCCAATGTGAGCGACTGAATTCGTTCTTAGAGCTGAAGTTATGCTAAACTTTTGCCTGCCCTGTTTGATGTTGACAGTTTACACTCTTTGGTTTTATCGTGCAGCATTCTATCGTCAACAGTATGGTGGACAGTGCTGTGTACATTGTACTTGACACGGACAAGGTGAGTGATTTTTGTTTTATACCTACAGAAGTGAACCCTTTCATCTGGTTTCAACCATAGCTTGTTTGAGGAAGAGTAAAAATACGTGATGTACAGCACCGTTGCGGAATGTGCTCAATGAGCCGACTGATTCCCTTTCTGACAGGACGTATGAAGTGCTCAGCCAATCACAACCAGGACTTAAGTTAATTACTAGTTATGGGGCGGTTCTTCTAACTAAGGTCTTTATTGAACCACTCGGACTGTCATCTACGCTGGCTTCAGATTAATTTTGTTGTCAGGTCTCTATCTGCAATTACGTGGTGCTCCCATAAATAAGTCACAAAAATTCACATGTACGCCGACTCATTCATGTCAGCAGCGGATTGTTAGCCTTCTCTAAGTGTGTAATCGCAGTGTAATGTCTTTGCAGGAAAGTTGCTTTTTTGAGGTATTCATATAGACCAAATTAATCCCTGCACAGCCATTGTGATTGTGGAATGTTCCGGACGTATTTCTTTTTTTTTCTCCACAGTGGCATGCTAGTAGAGGAGAAACAACACGCCGAGGAAGCAAAGATTGTCCAAAACTTACTAACAACACTTGGTAGTGCCTGGGAGTTGGGCATGCCAGAAGAAATGGTAAGGCACCGAATCATCTGTTGGTATATTTTGTTTAGAGCCATATATAGTTAAAGATTGAAAGTGTGGTGAACTGCCTGATCGGGTGTCTCGGAGCAGTTACCGTATTTCTTCAAATAATTGCCATGGCGAATATTAAAATCTCTGCAATGGGTGGACGGCGATGAATCAAGGGCAGTGTTTAAAAAAAATCGATCGATCTGGCAAGGTGCGGAAAAGTCAGCAACTGTTTATTGCCAGTGTATCAGTGTAACTGTGAAGGCCAGCGCCATGACCAGAACCGCTGGATTCCAGCGTGCATTGGTGCTGAATAGCTACCGGAAGTGGTTGTTTACGTGTACTTACCAACACCGGAAGCGGTTTTTTCATATCGAGCACGTCGTGGCCACGTCTTGTCGCAACATCTCTGCTCCCGGTATCTACCATTGTCTTCTGAATTCCTGAACTGCATGTGTTTATTTCGGAATACCTTAGCTAACATAGCGGTATCGACGTATTGTTATTGTTTCAACGCTCTCACAGACGTACTGTACAGAATAGGTAGGGCGTTGAATGATCGCCGCGGCGATTATTTGCAGGAGGTGATATTGCGATTCGGGGCTGAAGGTCTACGGCGATTATTCGAGGGCGGTAACTATTTGAAGAAACATGGTACTTACAGGATGTTTAGTGGAAGAGAACGTAATGATTTGCTGTTTTATCTTCACGTGTTTGATTCATCTTGAGGACGACCTTCACCCAATCCTACTTAAAAGCCGCGTACATAATTTTAAACATTAACGTGCTCTATAAAGTCCGCGCAATTGATAAGTTCGTATGCTTTAAATTTTAAAGTGGTACAGCAAATTTCTTCCACCGTGGCTGTGTGTAGAAATTTAGAAGAGTGTATGAGTTTCTTTGCATTTTTTCTTACAGATGGTAGCTGAGGAGTTGTCTCAGTGTACAGCAAAAATAGATCCTCGGCAGCTTCAGGCCCTGTTTTAGTAAAGACATCAGGGAAGGTTTCTCCATTTTCTCAGACTTCAACTAGTAAAGTTTCTACTTATTACATTCCCTAATTAATTAGTATAGCATGTGGTTGCTCTTCAGTGTAAGAATGTGGTGGGTCAAGCTCGGTCTGTTTTTCTCTTCTTCTCACCCAAACTTGCTTTGACCAGCGTTCCTTTGTCTTTGTAGAAAGCAGTGACATGCACTTGCTCCTGAAAGTGGCTCGCGTTTTCTGGCCACAAATGACAGTGCGTTGGGCTCGGTGATGAATCCGATAGCGCGAGGCAACATGTTGACTACACAAGCTCGAACTGTACAAAGAAATCTCTCTTCTTCCCTTAGGCCAACTGGCACGGAGTTCCTAGCCGTTTCCTGAATTTTAGCTGCGATTTTATTCCTCGGCGCTGATTGCTCCCATCGTATTCACAGACACCTGGGCTAGCTGCAGAGCAGCTGCAGAGCTACTTAGCTGCGACGCGACGCCATCGGGCGCGCGGCAGCGCACTTGGTAGATTCAGCTGTTAGCTAGCTGTACATAGCGATCAGTCGAGGAGATCGATACGAACGCCAGGGAAAGAAGCATGTTAAGGGGGTCGAGTATAGTATTTCCGGATAGAAACTTCGGCCAGAGACTCCGTACCAGTTGGCCCAAGGATCCATGTTTATCTTCATCTTCTTCCCCACTCTTGCCGGCATATTTTCTTCTCTCTCATTTTAGTACAGAGGAGTCATTGGTGCTATTTGTCAAGTCCTACAGTTTCCTTCGTTGGGAATATATCTATTATTTCTTGAAAGTAATATCTTGCTGTTAATAATTGACCAAAGAGTGTATTGTGAGAGGCATGACCGAGGATTGTCAGGGTGAAAGCATTGGTCAACTCAAGAAGCGCTGATGTGTTCACCCGTGTGAGTGTATACTAGTAATACGCACAGCAGTCATGGCGGAAGAAGCAGCGGTTCTTGGTTGCCTACATTCATTGTAGTGCAGGTAATAGCTGTCGGGAAGAGTTATTGAATTAGATTAACCAACCCTACTGCACCAACTCACAAAAACTTCGCTTAATGTTGTGAAGATTTTATGTAATAGCGATCTCTTGCAGAAAGCAAATTGTACACCGTTCGTTCGTTGGAATGAGAGCAACTTCGTTCAGTAATGAGCGACAGCCATGATACCAACCCCAGGGGTACAGGTGTTTAACTTGCACGGCTTCTATCCAGGAGGTAGCGATTCGTTACCGGTTCACATCCGCTCTAGTGCACAATGTCTCTAGGTGGGGTTAAGAAGTAGAAACGTTTCTTAACGTGCGGGGTTTTCACCACAGGTCATAAAATGGTTTAGGGATGCTTCAACTACTTCAGCGGGCCATCATTTGGTGTCGGAAACTTCGTGTTAGACACGTGAAGGCGATGAAAAAGATCTTGATTCGCAAACTGTTCTACTGACCAATGCACGCAAAAGATATTTTACCTTTACAAAGCCTTAGTTTTACCTTCTGTCTCCGTTTTTCAAGGTTCACCCATTGGTATTTGTCCACTATCTATATGCTATCAACCACTACAAAATTTAATGTCCTAGATCAAAGCTTCCCTCGTGTGGTTTCGGGTATACGTGTCTGCATGCGCGTAAGCGTCTGTTTGTGTGATCTGATACCGTGCATAGCACACAAATATAGCTGATATTTATATTTTAAAGACCAGGTTTTCCTTTCACTTCTGAAAACTAGGTTATTCCTCATATTTAACCCCTGAAAATGTCTGATGTGCTAGACGATGGGCGTTGTCACAAAACTCTACCTCCACCGATTGGTAAAGTTTGTGTTGTTTTTTTAATTCATTATCAGTTTTACTAATCATTTTCCAACTCCACCGGCTGGAGTACACACAGCGGACTCGAGCCTGCGGTGACAAGCGTCTAGCCTAATGATAATCACGATTTAACTGCTCGTCCAATCCGACAGTTAAGAAAACTGGCTTCATGGCGAGCTTTGTGACTGGCCCTCGACACGATCCGATATCCACTGCGGGAACCCGCCATGATGCCAGTTTTTGTGAACTAGCGGATTGGTCGAGCAGTTAAGATCGAGAATTTTCATTGGGCTAGGCGCTTGATCGCTTCGGGTTCGAGTCCGCTGTGTGCACTTCAGCCGGTGAAATTGAGAAAATGATTGGAATTTCAGGTGTGATTCTCCTGGCAAGAATGTTTTTCTCCGCACCGGTATGTTTAACCTTTATTAATTGATTTTAATGAATGCGGAAGCTTGAGCAATGTTTAGTTTTTGCGAGCTAGATTCAAGATCTGTCTGCTTAATTAGGAAGGAATTGAAAGCTTTTCGATGTTAGGATGTTTTGTTTTCGGCTACACCGTCAATGACTTATTTGTAATAATAACGTTGTTGAAAACTTATTCACGAAGAACGTTAGTGTCCGTACTGGTGTATTCTTAACGAAGACTTGTGGATGCTGATGGCATGGCGTATGCTGGATTTGCTGCGATATTGCGACAAGGCTTAACATACCTGGTTGTTTGTTGAGTTAACTGTCAGCGACGTGGTGGAGGCCTAGTTTGATTCTAGTTAACTCGCGTTTGTAAGCATAGCCACAGTCAGTTTTGCGAGTCTCCGGAAAGCTAGTTTGTGTTTACACGTCACGACACGGCAAATTCCTTCCAGAGGGACTGACTTGAACATTTTCTCTAGGCATCTTCACTGGTCCCATAGTTCAATTCTAAACTAGTCAGGAGAGCCGTTTCTTCTAGGCACTTGCACCCTCAGCCAGCCGTATGGGATTTCACCGACGTTAGACGGACGTGACTACAGGAGGAGGCGGCTATGGTTTCGGGTGATCAACTGGCCAGATAATGAATTACGCTGTAGGTTATTCAAAGGCCTTCGCCATTACAAGCACAAACACCGATATGTTTACAACCTTCCCTAGGTAAATGATTGAGAAATTTTAGTTACCACAACAGATAAAGCGTCTTTATTTTTACTGAAAGGGGGTTGTTAATTACCTTTTTGCATAAACCGAGAAAATGGTGTTGCAAGTTAAAGTATTAACGGAGGATATTATGAAAGTTTTTGAGGTTCAGCTTTTATTGCAGTTTTCGGATTGCGAGATCCCTGGACGCCATCATCACCAACCTTTCCCTCCCAGTTCCGTGTCTTGAATGAGGCTAGGGCTTCCAATTCTTGTACCATTCGAGTTATATTTGGTACTTCCGGTAGCCATTCCTGATAGTTGTTCCGAAAGTTTTCCACACACGAGTTGTGTTGTTGACAGCGCACGCCTATGTCTAGAAACGCACGTGGTTTTCATGCGCGGTATTGCCAGACTCGATTTAGTCCTTGGATGAGGCCACTGGCCTGACAAAGATAGACGAGGAGAGGTGCACACGTAGATCCGGGTGAATGAAATTTCAGAGTTTCAATTGCAAGGAGAAGATCCAGCCGGGTCCGACTAAAGAAATAGCGAGATACGCTGCTAATCTACAACCTAGATTAATGGTCATTGCTGGCTTGTTGGTGTAAACACACGGTGCAGTGGGAGTACATCGCTGCAAAATGAACGATTCCTTTTCAGGAGAGTTGTGTTGAACATGGACTGTAGGTCTTTCTTATTGCGTAATCACATCCCTCTCAAAGAAAGATTTTTAACCTGTCTTTTGTTTCCCCGGGGGTAGTTTGATGACACACAAGACGACAATTCGCATTTGAGCTCACGCAGATCTCCCTCTCAATAGTAAGGATCATTTTTACCAGTTATAGCAGATATGCATTAAAACTTGATGAAGGAGCCTGATTGTGAAGGAAATATCGGCCTCCTCCTGGATCATAGCGGGCGTCCGGGGGTCCCGGTGTGCGTTTGTGCTCGTGTGTGTGTTCGTATGCATGCTGCAGACGCGTGCCTTTGTGTGTTTGTGGGATAACAGTGTGGCACAGAATACATATATAGAGGATTTTACCCTTCTGAAGGCTATGTATTTCGTCATATTTAGCCCTGAAAGAATTTGACGTGCCTGACGATTGGTGAAGATCTCAAAACAAAATATCCCCCGACTGTGCAAGTTTGCCTCATCGTAATAAGTTCTTTTATTATTTCCAAATGAGTTTGTCTTAAATGGACAGCTTGAACAATGATTGGATTAAGGCTGAACATTATCAGCAGTCATCTTTGCTGTCCAACCGTTCAATTCTGAGCTAGTCAGGAGAGCTACATTCCCCCTCAACCATGAATTTCACCTTGAGCCACGTATGGCCCAACGTTGACCCAACTTCATTAAAGGACAGGCGGCTGTACAGTTTTGGTTGATGGACTGGCTGAACAAAGAATTACAAGCACGTCGGAATACCAGTCGACTAACTTTACTGAATGTTACCAAGATGAACTCTGAACAGCGAGGGGAAAACATAGAGGCCTGCGTTGAGCACAGCTTCACTCAATTTGGCGTGGTGATGACATTAAGTCTAGTATATTGACACAATACAGTTTGTTCATCAAGAGAAAACTGAACTAGGTACTCACTCTGTCATAGTACAAAACACACACTCCGCTTCAACAACAAATAAGTGACGCTCTGTTACAAAGTCTTCGTTTACGTCTCATTGTCATATTTGCAGTGGAGCCATTCCATATAAACCAATGAGAATTGCCATGATAATGTAAACAAATAAGTACACAAATCTTCTGTTCCTCTTCTAACCGGCTTCTTGGGCTGGGTTACTCAAAGACTGTTAGCAGCCTTCTGCTTCTTGAGTGCGGTATCTGTCGAACAAGGGTATGGCGCCTGTTGGAGAAGGCATTCCAATTCCATTAGCATTTGTCGTAAATTTGGTGCCTCCTGTAGCCAATCTTGATAGTCTTCACCAAACTGGTCAACATAGTAGCACTGAAGAACACGACACCGTTCTAGAGCCTCATGCAATTTCCCTCTCTCTTTCAGGAAGTTAATATATTCGAAACCAAACTGTCCAGCAAGAATTGACAATTTGTAGTCTTTAGCAATCTGGCAGCGAAATGTGATAAACCATTCGACTGCGTCGTACTTCAGGTCTTTCGCATAAATGATGTGAAGGATGTACGTGAGGTGTAGTAACATGGTCACGAACAGGTTCGGAAGGACTAACAGCAAGTCTTCAGAATTGTTGGGCTCCTCAGAAAGAATGTGTATTATTCTTCTCATGGATACAAATGAAGCAGAACGAGCGGCGAGACAATCACCTGCAGTAAAGGCCCGAGCAGATTCCACGAATGGCTTAAGGAGAGTAGTCGCTCCGCATTGTGTAAGCGAACAAATTTTATCAATTGTTTTGCGTAGGAGGTCTGTAAGCCACACATGATTTGTCGGTCTGGTATATTTTTGCAAACTCAGAAGTGTTTCAAGGACTTCATCACAGGTGTGTTCAAACAGACTACTTAGGCGTGCAATGTAGTGGAGAACAATGACGATAGGGTCCCGGTCGCTGTCAACTACGAGCTGTTCAATATCATGTTGCACTCCTGGTTTTAGATACCATTTTAAGAGACGCATAAGTTGCTTTAGCGCTGCTTCAAAACCAAAGCCTTCAAACATATTCTGTATTACATCATGCACAAACAAAAGCGTGTCCAACGTTGTCCCACTGCCGATGCATGTGTATCGATGAACGATGTCAGTACTTGATAGCGTGCAACTTTGCCTTTCTGTTTCTGGCAATGGCACTTCGGCTACCGTTCCCTTCAAACAGTCCCTGATGGCCTTTAGATACTTTGACAAGCCGGAATACATTCCCAAACTTAAAGACCATTGAAAACCACGGCCTACTAATTCTTTAACTGCTAACCTAAAGACTACGCTTACTTCGTGATTTAGGATCCCAATTCCGCTTAAGCTTATATCCTTCAGCACAATTTCAATGGCGTTGTAGGTTTTGACAGCTCCCCGCAGACACTGACCGATTCTCTGTAGTCTTTCCCATAGCATTGCTTCATACCTAGTTCCAGTCAAAAGGATAAAGCTGCATTCGATTTTTGTGCCTTGTGTTTGTATGGTGGACTGCTTAAGCATTGCGTCAAAAATTAGTTTCTGACGGTGCTGAAGTGAGGTAATCAGAAGTGAAAGAACCTCTAGCGTTTGCTCATCGACTTCACCTTTGTCCTCCAAACTGTCTTGAGCTTGAAATGCTGCGGTAATACACCATGACGCAAGTGCTGTAGATTCCTTCACATTCAGGCCTGAGCAATGTAGAATCTGATCAGCGCTAGAGCCTTTCATTGAAAGATTAGTGATGTTTTGCCTTAGGCTGTCAGCAGTTGGCTGGTTGAATAAGTCCACAGGCTTGAACTTCTGTGAAGCCTTCGATAAGAAGCTCTTTCTTGCCTTTGATCCTCTTGACTGTATTGTCATAGCCCTCCGAAGAAGATACAATGTAATGTGATAAAAGCCCTTGCTCAGTGTACAATCTTCTGTCGGTGGTATTAACTCAGAGCTTTCCATACGATATCCAAGTGAGCATTTTCCGTAGAGCGCAATGCAATTGCTGAGACGACAGTAAATATTAAATTTTTCCATTTTTTCGCTGTTAAGCGTAACGCATTGGGCAAACATTAGGTTCAGTTCAGAACAGTCATTCTCATTGCTGTTGTCATTTGTTGGAATACCATTAACCGGGTAAAGGAAAACTAGGAGAATAAATCGTTCAAACCAGTCAGAGAGTAGTATCCTCATTGGTAGTTGTAGGATAGTACCTTCGACTACCCTTATTAGAAAATCATAAACAAAAGGCAGGCTTTCCATAGATAGATTCTCCAGAAAATTATCTCTCGCCTCTTGGGCCAGCTCAACTGATTTGTTGAACACTTGCAATGTCAGTTCATTTGAGAGATTACGAGAAAGATACTCGACTAACCCTTC
>JAOWAW010111479.1:0-13640 GCA_028565695.1 Nicola tetela
CACACTTTCGTTTGAGGAGGGGGAGGGGGTTTTACGCTATATGAAATTTTTTCGTTTGGCCGCGATGTGCGAACTTACGGAGACGGCCCCTATAATAATATTCCGGGTTGAGGATTTAATTTGTGGGTGGAGAGGATAGTAGTTTACTACCACCTCTGGCCCATCTCCGCTAGTGTGCTTCCAACTTTTTAAGCCCAACCACGCGTGAATAAATAACACATCTTTGTGGCAAAGTTAGAGCCACGCAGAGTTAGTATACTAGTAGGTGGACCCTTATTCCGGGTTTCACTCTAGAGTGTAGTCTTCCTTCTGCTTGTCGCCGATGTCGAATTGCGTTGCTTTCCTCGTCTTTCTGGCTTTTTTTTGAGTTTCAATAAGATGCCCACGCATGATCATTGTTGCGCTTACGATTGTAAAAATCGCAGAGATGCTCGCAGTAATCGTTTCACGTTTTCTCCAAAGGACCACGATACGCTAAAGAGATCGATGGATTCACGCCGTGAAACGAAAATGCTTCGAAGTTACAAGGAATACTGTTCTTTGTAGCGAGCATTTCTTGCCTTCAGATTAGTTTCCGGCAGATCCAGTAGGTGGATCATCTCATCCGGCGAAGAAAGTGTGTCGACGCCTGAAATCCAGTGTTGTGCCGACCGTTTTTTTCCGTCCTTCCAGTGCAAGGTACAAGATCGACTCCTGACGATCGTCGAAGAGTAGCAGAAGCTCGTCAGGTGGAGCATGAGAAAAAGAAGAAGCTACATAAGCCGGGAGAAATTTTGGCGGAGGTACAGTTGAAAGCTGACCTTCGTGCGGAGAGAGAAATGCGGAAATCTTTGCAAGGAGATCGATCCCCTGAAGTTTACAACGACTTCAGACGATTCTCCTGGCTTGCTACGGGTTTCCTGCTTACCAGTAGACATAAGATGTCCAAGTATAGTCAAGGTAGACACGCGGGGAAAAAGACATCGATTGGACGTCCATCGAGACATAGGAAAAGTAGGGGCTAGGCTGGGCGATGTGCTCAGTGTTGACAACGAACTTCGCGAAGCTCCCCCCTTCGCTGCGCTGGGGTTGTCTGTGTAAAAACATGCCCTTTCGAAAAGTTCACTTTTCCTTCCCGTCAAAAGACCACTGACTTTCTTGAGATACTGTCTCAGCTCTTATGCCGTCCAAGAGCTGTTTGGCACGGTCGAGAGACTGATCGACCTCATCATGTTCGTCTTTGGCGAAAGATCTGGACTGGGAAGATTCTGTAGCAGCTACAACTTCTTCTCCAACAATTTTGACGTTGCTTCTAAGAGCATTATACATTAAGGTCTGACCTAACAACCTTTCGATGATAGCCTGGATAAGAGGAGCACGAGTTGTAGTAAATTATCAAGGAGACTTGAGCTTCACAAGCGCTTTGCATTCTATTCAGAAAGGTTTTGAACGCTGCAATGCACTTCATGATCGTAATCATCCTCATGCATCGCACATGTCGCATCGCCGGGGTTGTCAAGGCCGCAACCACTCGATTACGGTCTTCCGCAACTCGTCGCCTTGCTGTTCTTTGAAGCTTCGTTTCGCAGACCAGAGTTGACTATCATGGTCATGTCAGGACTTCGGAAAGAAAGAGTTTGTTGTTTGTAGCTATTTGAGCATTATGTCCTGCGCTGAAACTGATAAACCAGATACGGAGCGCGTTTCTAGTTGTCAAGTCAGGTCGAACTCACGTGGTTGGTTTTGCAAGCAAGGGACTATCCTGCGAATAAAGGAGGCAACATTGGCTCGGAAGTGAGCGCTTTCGTCTCAAAGTCCGTTGCCAATAAGGTCTGTTGTTGGTGCTGCCAAGAAGGTAGCCCTTGACCATTTGAGTGGCAACCATGGTGTTCAAATTGGACGGCTTGTTGAAGACCTCAAAGCTTGTCAGAATCCTGCGTGCGCAGCAGAGCTTCACCTTGTGGATGCAACTGGAGAAGAGTCTTCACAGTGGAACAGTGTGCTGCTTGTTCCTTGTCGTAAGTGTGAATGGGAGAATCACATAGACTACTTTTTGCAACCAGACGAAGTTTCAAAGCAAGACCCAGTTGCTGAAAAATCAACAGATTTTCCTTTGAGTGGCCGTCATATTGTGCATGTCTCTGTGCTTGCTGATAGACTCAAAGCTTGCCAGAATCCTTCATGCAAAACACCATTACACCTGAGCGACAGGGTTGGAGAAAAACAGTTTGGGTTGGTCAGCGTTCTTTTTATTGCCTGTCGAAACTGTGGACTCAAGAATTGCATCAACACAGATAGTCAGTTGGAGACTGGTGGTGTTCACAGCCCCCACGCCTTTGTTAGCAACAGAAAGGCAGCCTTAGGTGAGGCTAACAAAGAAAGACTGAGCGTGCAAAACTTTCTTGTATTGCTTTGAATGATCTACTTCCTACGTGTCACTTTACTCAGAATGACCTGTGCAGAACACGGCTATTACCTTTAGTTTCATGAGCCCTAGAAAGACAAAAGACTGTAGACATTTCCATATACCACATTGCATAGGTATTCATTCTCTTGCCCCAGCGCCAATCTTCTTGTTGTTATAGTCTGAGTATGATTCAATTTATTACTTTCTTATGCTACATTTGCCTTTGCACGTTTTTTCATTCATTCTTTTTTTTCTATTTTTGGACTCCATCACTTCAATCACTTTTTCAGCCTAAGAAGCACCTAAATCATTTCTTCCTGAAACTTTCTCTAAATCTTACACCGTATTTTATTTTAATTTATTTATTTTAACTTATTACTTTCTTATGCCACATTTGCCTTTTTACTTTTTTTCATTCATTCTTTTTTTAGACTCCATCACTTCAATCACTTTCTCAGCCTAAGAAGCACCTAAAACATTTCTTCTGAATCTTACACCTTATTTTTTTATGTGTCCAGCTGGAGTTGGACAGTGTTGTGCATGTTTGCTCTGAAAAAAAAAGGAATGTATGTTGCTCAAGGGAAGAAGTATGGCATTTTTGAACCACTGAATGTTAGGGTTTATGACTAAGAAAGCATCGTGTTATATTTTTCCTCGGGGATGATCCATGGTGGTATTGGTGCTACTCATGTGAATAGCCTGCTGTTGTCTTTGGACATTCCACCAGTGTCACATGTGACTCTGAAGAAGGCAGAAAGATAGATTGGACCTGTACTTCAGCAGTGTGCGAAGCAGAGCTGTAACATGTATTTGCAGGAGTGTTAGCTGTCAAAAGTACCATCTTCCATCACCCCTTGCCAACCAGTTAGATCAGCCTCTTCCCATGCTCAGTCCATACCACAACTTACACCAGAGAAGTTGCAGATATTTGAACGACGTCTGGTGGAAAGGTATGACCTGAAGAATGATGAAGAGTACAATGCTTGGAAGAAGAATCAGGATGAAGCCATTGCTGCACAAGCAACATGCCAAAACAAACCCTTAACCAAGTCCATGCCAAAGAATGTAACGAGCTCAGATCAAAATTCTGACAAGTCCAGCACCCCAAGCATTACTGTGTCATATGATATGGGTTGGGCCAAATGGGCCTGTGCGATGAGCTCATTGACTGGTGTAGGTGCAAAGATTGGCTTTCAAACAGGTAAGGTAGTTGGCCATGCGACTCGAAACAAGTACTGTGCAACATGTGCAGTTGCTGCAAGGCATAATAAGCCATCTCCTCCCCATGACTGCTGCAAGAACCATGTAGGCTTCTCTAAGTCAATGGAACCTGCAGTCACTCTCCAGTTAACCAAGGAAGCAGAAAAGGAGAATGTCAGAATCGGATGCATTGTTGATGATGACTGCTCTACCAAAAAACAATTAAGGGACAAGTATGGCTCAGTTGAGAAGTGGTCTGACATAGGCCATACAAAACGTGGCTTAGGAGTGAAGCTGAGAGATATCAAGACTAAGAACAAACAGTGCAAGCAGTTGACCAACACCGTTGTTCAGTACTTTGAGAAGATGTTCTCATATGCTTTGCAAAGCAACAAGAATGATCCAGATGGGCTTAGAAGCACTTTGCACTGCATGGTGCTGCATGTGTCTGGTGACCACAGGAACTGTAGCGACTCATGGTGCAGCTTTCTTCAAAAAGGCAGCTCATACAAACACAGCTCTCTGCCACACGGAAAAGATCTGACCTGCTTAGTAACAAAGAGTGTACCTGAAGAATTGTTTGTGGGGCTTAGCAACCAGGCTGAGCAGCTTGCCCCACTGGGCAGCAGTCAAGTCAACGAAGCATTCAACAATACTGTGTGCAGCAAAGCCTCAATGTCGAGATGCTACAGAGGTAATGAGTCACAGGACTTTCGGTGTGCAGCAGCTGTTCTCCAGAAGAGTGAAAGACAAGCATATGTGTCACAGGTTGCCGTTGAAGCAGGAGTGTCTCCCAGTCGGCAAGCTGAGAAGCTTGCTGCTACACAGTCAAAGATGGACAAAGTGCGTAGAAAGAAAGCCCTATCCAAAGAAGGTAAACTGCGTAGACATCTCCTCCGCACCGAACGCTCCAAGTTACAAGAAACAGCTGAGCTGCAAGAAGGCACAACTTACCAACCCCATTGTACGCTTACTAATGCAGACCCAGACACAGAAACTGTCCCTGAGCCACAGTGTGCCAGCACTAAAGAAAGTACCGTCATCATCTGCACAGAAAGTTGTTTGCTTTGACTTAGAAACAACTTCACTGTCCATGTAAAGCCAGATCATGCAAGTTGCAGCTGAAGTCAGTTCCACACCACCATTTTCCTGCTACTTGCTGCCAACTGAGCCCATCAGCAATGGAGCTGCTAAAGTCACCAGCATTGCTGTGAAGCATATTGATGGTCAGCCTGTTGTCACTGCAAACGGCAAATGTGTGGAGTCTCAGTCACAGCGAGACAGTCTTCTGCAGTTTATAAAGTGGCTGAAAGATCTTGGTCAACCAGTGGTTCTAACTGGACACAACTGCCACCATTTTGACATGAGGATTCTCTTAAATGCAGCAATGCATGTGGATCTTTTTGATGATCTCAAAGAATGCGTGGAAGGCTTTGGTGATTCATTACCTGCCCTGAGAGATGCTATGCCAGATGAGGAATCATATTGGCTTGAGGCTCTGTATTCCGTTTTGTGCAAGGCCACATACCCTGCTCATGATGCAGCAGCTGATGTCACTGCACTATGCACTGTTTTGAAGCTGTCAAAAGCAGATGTGCTACAATTTAAGTGAAGATACTGACTGGGTGGGCATGGCAACATTGAAAAATTTCCAGCTCACCAGTCACAATACGATAATATACAAGACGTTTTGGCAGACTTGCCTCTGCCTTCTTCAGTTGCCACTGATTAAGCAGAGTACAGAAAACCATGTATATATAAATATGTAGTTGTTGGAAGTTGGAACCAATGTTGGATGTTCTAAAGAAGGTGTGAGATACATGAGTCATGTACCGCTAAAGGTGTGAAAGTGCGTGAGGTTAGATCGGTGCCTTCTAAGGAAAGTGTGAAATGCATATGTCATGAAAGTGCGTGTGGGGTGTGCAGTTTAAAGGAAGGTATGAAAGTTGTTCAGAGCGTAAAGTAAGAGAGTCAATACACAACACAGAGCTACAACTTATTCCATGTGATCGTATTCCATACGGTGCTTCTTTCCACCCTGGAATCCCAGTTGATTACTGGTTTCCTTTTGTGTATATGGAAAGCCTCTCTGATCTTTTGCTCTATCCTTCCTTTGGGCACGATCGATTGGTTGTAGACATGCTCTGCCACGGCAGACTTCAATGTCACACTGTCCTAGGCAGATGGCATCACAATGCTCTTTTTCTCGGACACTCATAGCAGATGTGCTTCGACGGCTGTTACTTGTGACTCTGCAATTGAAACCATTCAGTTTCTCACAAAGAAGAAGGAGAGGCGTGCAACATTTGACAGCCTAGTGATTGCTAAAGTTCTTTCAGATGGAATGGCGAACAAGGCAGCAGCCAGTGGACTTTCGTGATCACATCTGGATTTGGCGTACCGTCGTGATCCAGAGCATGGCATTAAGCAGCTCTTCATGGAGAAAATGAGCACCGAAGGGAGAGTAACTGCTGTAAAGAAATCATCACAGCAGTCAATGCTTACTTCTCTAATTAGAACTTTTTAGTAAGTTTGTCACAAGATCCGCTGTCTGTGGATTATATGCACATTTCATAGAACACACGTGAACTAATGAAATGTTGCTTGATGTGATGGGTTTGCCTGTGTGTGTTTGCACATTCTTGCTTGCATGTATCTATATGTGCTCAGTTTCACAAGCAGACCTACAACTTTTCAGCACTGACCTGAAGATTGATTCAATGTTTCTGGTAATCATTTGAACGTTTGAAAAATAGGCATTTTCCGCTTTTTTTTCATCAAAAATCCATCATTGTGTCAAACTGAATATGGGAACCCATCTGACTTTGTTATTCCTTTCTTTCTCATGCCAAGGTCTCTCAAATACTCAAAGAAAAAGGAATTATTACCATAGGAGAACCTTCAAATTCAAGCTTTTGTAGTAAAAAATGCCCGATTTTGCTTCTGTGGCAAAAAATAATTATTCCTGGTTTTGAGAACAACTTGATGAAAAACTGGCATTACTCACAACTAGTGTGTGCATGAACTAACACTGACAAAAAGTTTGGATTGTGTGAATGCCATTGGGAGTCTGCTTGGCTCACAAGAGTCACAGCCCTTCCTCTTCGCCTGTGTGACAACCTATCGTAGTTCGACTTCTTGTATGCAAAGTATCATGGTAACACCCATTTTTTTAATTAGAAATGAAAAGTCTGATAATTTTTACACCAGAAAACATCACTTTAATAGAGAAAATATGATTTTAACAACTTCGTGAACTTGCAGTCTAGTATCACGCATGATCATATGGAATCAAGTGAATCAATCAGCCCCAGCACAGCACATGTCGATGTGTCAGCTTGTAGGCCTACATGCCTCACTGACAGCTAGCGATCAAACGCTGCGGAGAGAATGTCAGTTGGTGTCCCCCAAACAATTTTTATTAAAATATAGCACCTTCTTCTAAAGCCAGTTTAAGGTCAGGTCCATGCACAGAGGATCACTAAAAGAATTACATGTAATAGTTAATAAATATCTTTTTCAGAATTCGAAGTTTCTCAAAGCGAGAATAAATTGAATGTCTTGGCATGGCAGGAGTATTGAGATTGAAAACTTAGAATAAAGCAAGGAAGAAGCCTCTAAATTTCTTGCTGGGCTTCTCATCCTCAGTGCAGGAGGTAGCCAGAAGTCCATTAAAAATGAGTCTGAACATAAACAATGCACCCTTACTACTTGCCAGATCTTCAGCACACTGGCGAGTGTTAACTACTGCTGTAACTTACTTTTAGCACGCGAAGATTTGGTTACTGGATCCTTGCCAAGCTATTCGTTTGAGAGGTTAACGTTGCCCTGATCCTAGACATTTTGGAATTTAATATTTACCTCCTGAGAAGCACACACACACACACACATGACTTCTTATTACTGGATCTGTTGGGCCCATCAAAAGCTGGCCAATATATGTTATATGAGTTTTCAAATTAAGGAGAACACTGAGGACTAGAGAAATCTTATTCCAGACTCGGTGTTCCACGTGTAAAGTAAATGTAAGTTGCAAACAGATGTACAAGAACCATGCAGGGTAGGGGTCTGGCCCCAGCCCCTGACAGGGGCGGTTCTAGCTACGATAGGCAGTAGCCTGCAGTACAGTATGGAATCCCGAGGAACCTCAGAGGTGCCACCGGGTAGGTAACTTGTCAACGATTCTGCAATCCTTGTTGGGACAAGGCAGCTTGAAAGATAAATATGGAACCTTAAGCAAGTGGTCTTTCACAAATCTGTCGGACATCCAATAGCATATGTCATAGAGTGATGATCTGGTCAGGTGTTCTGTGATATAGGTATATTGAATTGTGTTTTTATTGTAGTCAGTTTTCACTTTAGGTGTTCTCATACACTGTGTTTTAGGTGTAATTGTCTAGTAGCCAGTTGCTCAGTCATGTATAAGTATATCGACCACTATTCCGCTGTTGCATTTTGTCTTGAGATTGAGTATGACAAATACAAGCTTGTGTTTTGTTTCAAGCTTCGTCCATGCCCCACGTGTGTTACAACAGCATAGAAAGAAGAACACCACTACTGTCCACCCAATCAGATACCTTGGTGACGCTCAGAAAAGCTGTGCAAATCCATTGACCTTTGTCTAGGGAGTCATGCCAGTCTTCCAGAATTGGGATATGGTCAATGATTGAACTGCCATTCAGCTGAGCAACCCTTAAGGAATCCCAACTGTTGATCTCAGGTACATAATTTTTGATTCCAGGAGTTGATTCCAGGCAAAACTTCCCCCGCTGCAGCTCAGTGCTCCTGGACAAGACACTCAAACACTCTCAACAGACAGCTAAGAGTGCAACAGGCTGACATTATACTGGTTCTGAGGGGCTCTTGCCGCTGAGAGGGAATGACGCTTGCACAGTGAATGCCACTAATCTTAGGCTCAACATTAGTTGAAGAAGCCATCCATTGGTGATCTGATCATGGCCAGAGCCTCTTGCCAGATGGGAGACTTTTTTCAGGCCATGTACACTGCCCAGTGACAGGTGGGAACTTGTGACGAGAAAAGGGTTATCCAAAGACACAGGAATAGGCCGGGCAGAGGAAAGGCAGAGCATTGATATTGAGATGAGAATTGAAGAAGTGCAAGCCTGCTCAGATTCTTAGGAGCTACAACAAACTTAAAGCATGAGTTGACAGAGTAGAAATGTGCTTGTTGGTTAACCAGCTACACCTATTTTCAGCTTTACTTGTTGACTACATGTACATGGTAACTAGTGTGATTGTAAGAAGTGCTAAGGATGAAAATTTCACTTTTGGTATCATCACATGATATTATATGCATGTAATTAATTATTTTGCCCATGAGCGACTTGGGTGAAAAAATGTCTAAATACATCTAGTAAGCAAGACTCAAAGCCTAGGTAAGGCAAGTTTGATAGTCGATTGCATCATGACCAGTGACCTGCAAGGCTTCTACACCAGATCTGGCTAAAATTAAACAGGCCAGCAATTTTTTAAACATGTTCACATCAGTCCATGAGCAGGCTGCTGCATACTGAGCTGCATTTCAGAGGTATTGCAATGCCATTTTCATGATGCCCCATACATCATGCGCCATGCAGAGATATGGGACTTGCTTTCTTCAGTTTTAGCTTACAACTTGGTTCTTACATTATTTTGAGCAGTGACCTGCAATTTTTGCTGAGCAGGTGCATGCTCTTTGCACATGCCATTATTGTCTTTACTAGTTAAACCCTGATGATGGTCCAGGTCAGTTACAGCAGGCAGGGTGTAACTATGGAAGTTTGTCAATGAAAGAATAATGGATGAGAAGAATTAAATGATTAAATAATTTTAAGGCAACTATCGACGGAAGGGCAAGATAGCCCATCTCCAAGCGTTTCACAAGAAAACATCCCGTCTGAGTGGTGCTGTTGAAAAAGGATGGAGCTTATTGACCACCTGTCGCGGTCAATGATAAAACTAAAATAATTATATTGTAATGGTGATAATGATGAAATTAAAAAAAAGGATCATACATGAACTGCATACATTGAGCTAATAAAAAATTGATCGCGTCTGGCACACTGGGCATGCACGCACTAATTGGGTTTGCTTTTCTACAGTGTTTGCAATGAACTACTTTCACTTTGCTGACAGCTGATCCCAAGTACACACAATAACCCTGTAGCTAACTGGCTGGAAATAATTGTTATGCAAATTTCTCAAAGAGACCATTATGCTGACAAACCACCTGCACTTGTTATCGTTGCTTCAGTGTCAGAATTAGAAAGCACATAAACATGCTGTAGTTTGCAGACAAGTTGACACATACAGCTTAGTTTGAAAGAGAGGACTGAAAAACAAGTCATTTTCAGGCACAATCACACAATTTAAGCTTTTTTTTCAGCATAACTTGGCTGAAAATTGTCACTCCCAAAGGATTAAAGCATCAAGAAACCAGCTGAATTTAGCCAGGTTTATTCTGCACCTGTTGGTCCCCTTGACATAACAAACATGTTCCTCGAATAGGAAGACGAGTACTAGTAGTCAGCAGTCACCAACTTTGGGAAGATAGTTCAAGCTCAGAGAAATTCCCACCCATTCATTGTTATTTCAGTGTTGTTGCTAATCTCTCAACAGTGCACCAATCTGCCTTTTCCTACCAATTTCTACCTGATTCATCAGCAATTGATGGTACATTTCTGATTACCGTCTCACATTTATTCCAGAACCCTTCCCCACATCTTCCCACTGAAAGAGCAGCAGTCACAAGATAAACCGCTCCAACAAACTACACGCACATATCAAATACAAAATTTGAAGAAACCAGAGAGAAAAAAAACACCCTTTCAAATGCACTTTCTGCTACAAAATCCGAGGTAACTGGATGTCCTCAATTGTCATCCTCATCCTCTCACATCCATGGTGGAACATTGACATAAAAAAAACATGCTTTCGAATGCACTCCCTGCTACACAATCAGACATTAAATATATCTCATCAATCATCATCTTCATCCTCTCGCATCCATGGCGGAATATAGAGCTCCTCTCCACCTGCCAAATACAAAAATACACAGTGGTTAACCAACCAAACAAGAACTTTGCAATGAACACCAGGACCAGCAAATGATGCAACAAGAGTACACAACTTGTCCCATCACTTTTCCACTCTAAAAATTCAACTTGTTACACCAGCTGTCTTAACCAGTCAGTAGAGCAAGCGAGCATATAGTCAGTACAATATTGTGATTTTTTCATACAGTATTCTTTCGTGTATAAGCCCATGTCAACGCTTCAGTCCCCACATGCCCATGTATACACCGACCCGTGTATTTGCCCACCTGAAAATTCTACTGGTAGCCTCACAGCCTCTGGTTGAAATCCTGACAAATCACCCTCAAGGAAAGTTAGTTGCACTATTCCTGCTACAAAATCTCCTTCAAGTTGTGCAAAAGTTCGTTTTGACTGACTGACTTTGAGGGACAGGGCTGAAGATTCTCCATTTCCCACCACGGAAAACTTAAAAAGGTTCTGATGTACTAAGCCCATTCATGTAAAAGCCCAGGCAATGGGGCATTAGAAGCGAATATAAGCCTAGGGGTTATACATGGAAGAATATGGTAGTTAACCTTATTTTCGAATGTGTTATCACACGGGTGATGCACTGACATGGCAAATAAACATGCCGTGCTCATTAGTCATGCATAGCCTGAGTAGGACAATTAAGGGCATCATCAATGCATCATGGTTCATGACTGTGTTTCTCAAATATGAGGTTGTACCATAAACATGTGTTTCAATTGAAAACGTCTGCAAACTGGATAGATTGCCCTTCATGCTTCTTCATTCTAAAGTCTCTGCTCAATAGAGGGTTCGTTCTGTTGCATCGGCATTTGCCCTGCATTTATCGCCTTTGACTACACATAGTACCAAAGAGTGTGGGTAGGAGCAAGATATTGTTCAGATTTTAGGGGGTGGATGGCTGGGTGCCACTAAATGTGAATACTGTTAGAATTGGAAGAAAAAGTGCAGTAATCAGAGATGCTCCCCCCCCCCCCCCATCAGAATGATGCTCTTCACATCTGGGTACAAGATAGTCGCAAAATAACATCAATGACAATATGGTAAGTTGCCAGCCCTCTGTGGTTTCTCCATTTTTTCGTCAACTTGGGTTCTGCTCAGTGGACTTCAACCTGCAGTGACCATGCACCTGGGCAAAATAAGAGTCACCATCTTCACTGCTCAACCAATCCACCAGCTCAAAAGAACTGGCTTCATGGGAAGCTTTGTGACTCCTACCCAACAAATTGCAATTGTTGTTTCAGTTAAGTGCATCATTACCACAGGTTTGAGTCCTGGTGACTTTTCACCCATTCCTTTCAACATAATCAACACAAAACTGTGCGAAATTGAAGCTAATGAAAAAGTGAGAAATGCAGCAAAGTCTCCCTTATCTGGGTGCCTTGGGATTGATATGTGCCCATAACTTCAAAATGCCTGTAACTTGGAATACTGCCCACACAACACAAATTATACACTGTTCTACATAGCACGCCGTACATGCATATATATTATGCATACATTCTTATGAAACAAGTGCAATGTACATACATAACAAAATGTTTCGTTTAGTCCAGATGTACTACGTGCAGTACAGTGTACATGTAGTTTGTACACACAGTATGTAATGCCATGTTTGCATGACAACCCCTGGTGTACAGGGGAGTGCCCAGATCTTGGGAGGCCAGATAAGGAATGGGAATTTACTGTAATTGATATGAGTCCCATGGCACGGATGGCCTTGCTGGAAAAAAAAAACAGACTGTCTTTTCTGTACTCCAACTGTCAAAATTCACTGAATACTGTCTTCTTGGGCCTTCTTCATACCCTCTGCTGTAAAATTCTGTGAACAAGCAGTGAGTCTAGCTCCACTGGTATTGTATACTATCAGCTATGACAAAGCTTGGGACCAGTCCAGATCTACAGGGATTCTATGCTAGTAGATGAACCACAGTTATGGCGCAAACACCCGTATGTTACTCTGTAAACTGCCTAATTTTCACCACACAGACATGTTTGCGTTTTCGTGAAAGGCAGAAAATCACAAAAAAACACTGTGCAAAACCAAAACTTTCGCACATTGTACAAATATGTACTACTAGCATACAATACGCTGTTGAACCTTGTAATTGTGAATATGAAACATCAAAAACCTGTCCATTTTCAGAAATCATGAAAATTTAGTATTGTGAATATGGGGCAGTTTACAGTAATTTCATCAGACACGAGTGGCATGAATTACTTAAATTTTTTCCTGGTTCAGAGGTCATTGTATACACATTACTTATAGTCTGAAGTCTTTCCATAGCTCTAGTTGCAATAGGCCGCATTGTGTAGGTTAAAAGTTCACTCTTTTCAACTGTTGAATTTTTCCCGCCTGGCTGTATATATCCCCAAGATTTAATATAATTTTGTTGAACAGATCATTAGAAATCTGATGAAGACCTAGCAGATGGGACAAAATGTGACACTGGACTACACTCTGCTGGAGCATGTGATCTCTACTGACAATTCCCCAGTAATGTTAGGAAGTTCAGGTGCATAGCTGCATACTTGTGAACCTTCACATTTTCACATGTGATACATTTTCACTAAATTTGCAAGGCCCCAATTGTTGAAATTAGTCTCATGAAACTACATATATTTCATATATAAAATGAGAAAAAAGCACACAAATTTTCTTTGTGAAGAGGTGAAAATAGTGAATTTGTGAATAGTTGTTGTTTTACAGCAGGCTGAAATCTCATAGGAGAATGGTCTGCTTGGACAGGGTCAAGCACCCAAATAGTGCATGGCCTGTTGGCCTATGCATACCCACACTCTTCCTTGCACTTTCGCTGCCACTCAGTCGTTGTTTACTGTGTGGTGTGTACCCAGAAAGGCATGTGCTCAACACTCAGTAGGGACCAAGGATGGGCTCTTCATTTGATTATTGTGTGTGTCCTTGTGTGTGTGTGTGTGTGTGTGTGTGTGTGTGTGTGTGTGTGTGTGTGTGTGTGTGTGTGTGTGTGTGT
>JAOWAW010111501.1:3028-13638 GCA_028565695.1 Nicola tetela
GCAAGTTCTGTGTGCTTGTTTGTGTACGTGGGCACAGGTGCACTTGTGCATGCATGTACATTGTGTGTGTGTGTGTGCGCACGAGCGTGCGCGTGTGTGCATGCGTGTGCATGCATCATTGGTGTTGACCATCATGCACTGTTCTTTCTTGTATTTGTCAGAGTGATGATAAAGCAGTTTATCGATTCAGTTCCTACCACAAGGCTCGTCAAGTTCAAGCTGCTTTGCATTGGCCATATCGTTGCAAACGACATCTTCCGACATGAAGGTCAGCTCCTCATGTGCAGCCATTTTTGTTCTTCTTTTTTTTACTCTTTGTTTATTTTTTCTAGTTATTGTGTTGCTCCTCTGTTAGAGAAAATGCTTTTGTCAGAGGCTGCTTGCTGTTCCGTTTACTTTAGAGTGTCGACACATTCTGATGCCAATGTTGGCCAATCACCTTGCCATGCACATCCAACAGGGCGAAGAACACGCAAACAAGTGTTTGGACATTCTTGGCGATGTCTTGATCTTGCTGCAGCGCAAAGATGTTGTATGTACTCCTATGTTGTGTGTCCATTATATCATCATAGCAATGGCTGATTGCTTGCAATCCAGATTTCTGAAATGTTCAATGTTTTAGCAAAGTTGTGGGTGGTTTTATTCAATGGCTTGTAAATTTCATTTGCTAATCTTTGTTTTCTTGTGTGGTTGTCTGCTTCTAGGGGAAAACTGATGAGGACATTTGGCAGGTTGCCAGCACTCTCTTGCGGGTTGTGCTCATTCGTGTGAATGCCAGTGACCGTGCCTCTCTCAGCTCAGTAAGAAGTCATGATTCTTGGCACTGCCTGGATGAACGTGAGAGTGTGCTTGTGTTTGTATGCATGAGGGTATGTGTACATGCGTATGTGTGTGTCAAGAAAACGTACCGCTGTAGGTCATTTTGTACAGCTGTAATTTGAGAAAAATGGCATGTTTTTATTGTAATTGCTTAATCTCTTTGTAAAGGAACTTTGCCCATCTGATGACTGGCTTGGGTGTTTCATTATGTTTGGCTGACTTACCTCTGATTGGTGTCCGTACGCTCAGGGTCTTGTGGTGACGTGCTTCATCACAATTCTTCATCTGATGAACGAGCCGCACTATCGGCGGTTTCTCACCGGGTTTCACTCTCGGGAAGAACTCATGGTGAGTGTTTGTGTGAACGGGGTCCAAAAGATGCCTCTACCCTGTTCTGGGCTTACAAAGTGCTTGTCTACATTTTCCTAATTATAAAGCAGAGTGAAAAAGTTGTGTGTTTTTTTGTAAAGCTGTAGCTTTTGCATCAGGGATTGAGTGAAGGTTGATTGTAACCTCATGCATGCCACAATGAAAGAAAAGTGGAGAAGTGTCAGCAGTTCAGCAGTTGGCTGTCGTCATCATTTTTTGTCAAAGATGGCATTGTTGAGATCCTTCTTTGAAATGGGTATACTATATTCTCTGCTTTTAGTGTGTGGTCATACTGTAATTTAAGATAGCTTTTGGTAGCATACTATTTTTGGTAGGAGCCAGAAATGCTCTTCTGGTGCCTAAATTTCGGTATGAGGCAGCACAACTGAAAACCATTGACTGTACTGTTGAATTACTGTATATTAGTAGTACTTAAGTGAAGATTTATTTTGTAATTTTTGTCTCCTACCGAGTACACTAAAACTTCTTGCAAATGAAATTATCTCAACATACTGTATATGTCTGACTATTGTAAATTATCTCAACTTACTGTATGTGTCTGACCATTGTAAATTATCTCAACTTACCGTATGTGTCTGACCATTGTAAATTATCTCGATTTACCATATATGTCTGACCATTGTAAATTATCTCAACTTACCGTATGTGTCTGACCATTGTACTGCAGGAGTTCCTTATGGAGTGCTTCAAAGTCTTTCTTGAGCTGGTGATGAGCGGCTCTTTTCCGAAAGACTGGAATACAATGATCATGATGCTCAACCTGTAAGCAGTGACACTGAAGTGTGTGTGACCTCACACCCAGGCCACACTGTTGACACTGTCTGTGTCATTGTGAAGATATTCTGATGGAAAACATTGGTGGCAGCACACAGTACATGTGCAAATTTCGTAGTTTGAACATAGCAGGTTTTATGTAGCGACAATTGTTTGTACTTGGGCTAGTTTAAAGGCAAAGTGGCTGCCTATGAGGGCTACATTACTTTTAGTACTAAGTTAAATTTTACAAACAGAACAAGTGTAGGAAGCAAAGGGTGTCTCATGAATTTTTTTGGTACATATATGTTAATGTTTCATTATCAAAGATCCACCAGTTAATAACTGCTGCAGTCCCATTTAACATTATACAAATCCTTAACTGTTAATATTCACTGATATCTACCACTTTAAGTGGTTGATAACTTCTCTGTTATCAACCCCTTTTTAGGATTCACCACTCAGTATGAAGCAACAGAAGGGTTTTCAAACACTTTATCAACTTTGAAGAAAAGAGAAGACTTTGATCGAAAGGAAAGAAAGAGAAGGAAAAATCAGGGAAGAAAAAATGCAGTCAAGGAGAGAGCTCGGACCAAGACCACTTGAGCGAAAGCCATGCTCCTAACGACTATGCCACTTTGGCACTGCTTGCCAACAGCTGGTGACAAGTGACTAGATCACATGCAACCTGTGTTGCGCGATTGCCACGTACTTTGTTTTGGTATTGAGCTCTTCGAAAACTAGTGAGAAAGGGCTCTGAGGCAGCCATTTAGTTAATCTACTGGGATAAGCCTCTTATATGACCCTCGGTGTCGGAAATACTGGACTGCTGGTGAAAAGTTACTCTAGAGCAATTGCAACCCGTGTCACGCAGTTGCTGCATGCTTTCTTTTGGTGATGGGCTCTTCGAAAACGAGTGAGAATCGAATGGGATCTTCGATAAGTACAATATTCTCCTTGCACTCATGACTATCTGCGTATTTGCCTCATCACGTACCTGCACACGTTCACTTCGTCATATTTCCTGAGCCATACATATCAACTCAGTCAACTATGGGCACCTCGGGACATGCCACTCGGCAATATCAGCCGATATTCACTTGCACTTGGCAAATATTGTATACTTACTGTCAGTTTAAGATATATAACATCTTGCAGGAACACATCAGATTTAGATAATAGTTGTTATGTAAGTGGTGTTTTTCATGATAATTTCTCAATATGATGTTTCTGTGAAAGACCTAATAAGCATATGGAAAGTCATGGCCAGATCTGTTTGGTGCTTTGCTGGAGTGTAGTTTTGTTGTTAGAGTCTAAAAGTTTTTTTCTGTGGTTATGCAGTGTCATTGTTGAAGCACTCAGACCCTTTGCTGAGTGTTTGCAGACGCAGTTTCAGCGTGGACCGAACTTCAGTGTGGAGGTATGTGTATCTACTGTTATTTGAGAGATACAATTTTATTGACACTAGACACGATGCATGACAAAAGAAAATGACACACAAAGTGAATAAAAAAAATGACACACAAAATGAAAGAGAACCGATAAATGAAAGCGAAGCTAGACAAAACAAAAGGGTCCTTTGATCTTAATTATTGCTGTTACTTGAGTCTTTCATATATGTACATGTATGTGCACATCATACTTTTTTTAAATGCTCTATTTTATTAAGGAGTTGCCCCAAACACCCACCTTGATATGGCTAGATTGTGGTAAAACAGATAGGCCTACAAAGTCATGTAGAGTTGTGGGCATACGGTGTTATACTAAGAAACATACATGTATAAGATTACGTTTGTGCAATCTACAGGCCACTCACTACTCGACAGGCCTGTATTACAAGAATGCAAACAAGCAGAAAGGCATAATTACAGGTAGAGGGAGAGAGAGCCTACTGCATGAATGAAAAGAAAAAGTTGTGCCTCCACTAGCAGGCTTTGTTGCAAAGGTAATAAAAACAGGAGCAAGGAGCCAGAAGTGGGGGGGGGGGGGGGAGGGGGTGTCCAGGACGGTTCAGAGCAGGAGGAGAAGATTGTATAGGAGCAGGGGGTCACAATTTGAAATAGTCATTGCGCAGACATTGGGGATGGGTTTGATGTCATGATAAGCTGATTTGAGGGAAAGGACCAGGTGTTCAGGACTGAATCATGGCACCAGGTGTAACAGCCTTGTTACAATTCTTGGACGACAAGGGCTTTGACTTTATCTTGGTAGAAAGAGAGGAGTTTTGCTGAGATTTTGTTCAATTTTCGTTTTTATTTGTGGTGGGTGGGAGCAGGGAGGCTTTTCTGGGGTATCTGGAGTTTGGGTGATGAGAGGAGAGACTGCAAGATTTGGATAAGGGTGAGCAGGTACTGACTTTGTAGGAGAGCGGTAAGCGTACATAGAGGTCAGGGGAAAGGGCTAGAGCTACATATGAGAAGGTATGGCATTCGAGATAAAGAGAAGAAGTGGTGGAGATGTTCAGAGAGAGTGGGCCCTGTAGGATAGCAGTGGTAGTACAACAAAGTAGTGAAAGCGAGGATGTCAGAAATTCTGTTTAGACAGCATCAAGAGTAGTTTGTTGGGATTTATAGAGATCACTGACAGTAAGGTAAAAGTGAAGTGAAAGGAGGACATAGGAAGTATATGGAGTTTTAGTGTAAACTCTGGTCAAATAGGAGAGTAGTTATTATTTTTTAGCAAGGTCAGAAGTTTGTCACGTATGAATATGAAGCCACAGTTGGGGGAGGAAGAAGGACCAATAACAGAACCAAGGTATTTGTGGAATTTGTCGAATAGTGTTGGTAGGCTGGGAAGGGGGGGGGGGGGAGTGGATCCTGAATACAGAATGGAGTGGTTTTGCCAAGCCAAGGACAGCAGAGAGGGTGCAGCATTTGGATGGTTTAAATCAAGGTGCATAGTTGAGGCGAGTTTGGTGATGTTATTTATTAACCAAATTTTCTGTTGGTGGAGCATCACGACAAAAACAAAAGCAAACTTTTTGCTGTGGCCATGACGCAGTCCCAACACGGTGATTCCCTGCGTGATATACACATCAGCATCACTGTGGTAATAAATGCACTAGCGTAGTGGTGACAGCGATTGTGATTATAAGTAATGCTCCTTGTTCTCTGTGTAGTTTAAGCTGTTGGTTAGTCCCTGTATATCCCGAACCTATAGTGACAGACTCTGTGACAAATGTGTGACAGCACAATGTTCTAGCCTCTACTTTGGGACAATACATGGACCACTACTACTGTCAACCTTGTCTCTGTGTGCTGCTTCAGAGCAACAAAAAATTCCTTATTGCCTCACTGCTTTGATTGAACGTTCGAGTACAGTATGTCTTTCATAGGAAGGCATGGATGTATCTTTATAATAGTTATTCAAGAAGAAATCAATTGGTGTGCATGTGTGTGTCTGGCTTTGTTTTCTTGTGAATAAGTTTAATTGGAGTTAATAAGCTTGGGTAAGGTATGTTTTGGATACTGCATGTACAGATTAAACCGGAGTGGGATTTTTTGTCTTTGTGTAAGGATGTATTTGAAAGCAAATGTGTAGTTGTATTTGCAGACTAAGGCGGAGTGTGCACCTCTGTACATACATGTGCTTAATGTTTCGTTTCCTTCGTTTTGCAGCTGTGGAAGTCGTTCTTCGATGTGAGTATTTCTTTCGTCACGCAGGCGTGCTTGCAGCTGGAAATGTTGTCTGCTGCAAAACGGAACCAGCAGATGGCAAAGTAAGTGACATGCCTTTTTTAAACATGAACTGTTAAGGCAGTGTTTGGAGAAATGTTTGAAGGTACATGAAAGCAGACCTCTGTGATACTTGGGTTGATGTGTGTCTCTTCATGTTTTTGCTGAAAGGTTTGGTGACATGCGGGTGGTTGTGAGCAAAGAGGTTTTGATTATGTGGAACTGTCTCAGTAAGTTGGAAGCTAACACATTACAAGAATCTTGAGCATTGACTACTGTGATGTACTGGGTTTTCTTCTTTTTAGCCTGTTGTGTAGAGATGGCTGTTTGTCTTCTCAGTGCTTGTAAGGTTGATGCTTAGTGTCTGTTACCTGTATATGTTTTAATGACAATTCTTCTCAAAGGACTCCCTCTGTGATTTGAAAAGCTTTGCGTTTCTTTGAAGTGCACAGAGAAGAGCTAACATGTATTGTTGTTGTGGGAATGTACAAGGTGTAGCGTGCTGTGTGCAATGTTAGTATCATTGAGTGTCTTTCGCTGTTTTTTTTTTGTCGTTTGATTCTAGCAATTGACCAAAGACAGACATTCACACCATGGATGGTTGGACCATTCATGGATTTGTCACTGGTTGTGCAGGAAGGTAAGATAAGCTGTTGAGTGATAGTGAGAGGAATGAGGGCAGATGCAAATGCTTGGCTAGCTGTGAGATAGTGTGAGGTAAATGTTGGGTCATCACTTATCGCCAACCTCCTGCCATGTTCATTTTTTACGCAGCACAGTTTTGACCATCTGTTGAAGGATAATGCTTTGTTCTTCATGCTTTGTGACTTCCTACTCTCCTGGACAGTAATAATGTGTTATACTGTTTGCTGTCAATTCTCACCTGTTGTGTCCACCACTCTAGATCTTGAGACGAATTACAAAGGGGGTTTGGGGAGGTGCAGGAGTGGGAGGGAGGGGGAGATCCAGGATGTCTAGTTGTACAGGTAGGTGGGAAATCTTTTCAAGATGGATGACCCCCAGAACCAGCTGTATATGTTTGCAGATGGAAGTGTTTTATTTCACTACCAGGGTTTGTAAAATTAGAAGTCTGTTCTGATGTTGCGTACACCACCACTGCAGATATTCGCAAAGCGACAGTCCCGATTTTCTATGATATGATGATGTGTGAGTTCTCGAAGACTGGTGACTTCAGACAGGTGAGGGTTATTCAGATGATGGACAATTTCACGGTATCATCCTGGTTGCTATCACAGTGCAGCCAGTGACTGGTGCCATGTTTAGTGTCCTACCCAACATATCCAGCCATGCTGACCTATAATGTCATCATGCTGTCACTGTCTGTCTTGATGCAGAGGCAGTAATTGATACGCCACTCAGATTGTTTCTAGCAGACCTATCTAGTATTTTTTTTTAATTTGTTGTTTCTTCATCTTCTTAGGTCTCCAGCGAGTGTATTGATAAGCTGGACGTTCACGTGAGTGGTGGAGGAAAGGGTGACAATGCCTACAAGATCTTGCTTGGTCAGATGTAAGTGCTGGGTAGTGTTTAGGAGATAAGTTTAGAAATTAGTTACTCTTTTTGTTCTAGTAAATCTTACTCTGAGACTGGACGTTTTATTTACTTACTTAGAATCTCTATGAGCTTGGGGTGTGCTGTGGGGAATATTGTGAAGGGAAGATACATGAATTGGGAATGAGAATATTGTGCAATAGTTCACACAGTTGAATCAAAATACCATTGCTATTTTACATTTTTTTGTACTTTTATCATATGGTTGTGTAGAAATTTCTGTGTTCTTATTCTGTTTATGCTCACTTGCAGCTTGAAAGGTCTTGTCAGAACGAATGTACCACTCACGCAGGCTGGAGCGCTGGACTTTGTTGACAATCTGACAAACTTGCTTGAACGACTCCTGGACTTCAGGTAACGAAGAAAACATTTCATCTCGTTGCTGTTTGTTGTTTGTTGTTCTGACTGATGGTAGAGTAAGGGAGTAAAATTACGGTTGGCATCATCTGGGATAGTTGCAAAGCCCCATGAAAAAGAGAGGTAGTCAAAAAGATTGTAGACCATTTTTTTCACAGACGGGTCGTGGACATCAGACCTGCAAGTTCATTGGTATCATAATGATTTTCAGTATGGTGGTTGTCACGGGTAACCAGCAATTACAGTGACTATACTTGTATCAGATAGATCGAAGCCATACTAACTGGAGTACTGTCCGTGCAGATGTGAAGGGTGTGGCAGAGAAGAGCTTGTTTGTTGTGTCAATGAAGATCTAAGCGGTGTGATGTTAGGGGCATGCTGGATCTTTGAAATATGTGTGACATTCTGCCGAAATTACTTACAGTGGGAAATCGATACCAGCTTTACAGGGGTATTGTTCAAATAGTTGGTGTGTGTATGCATGTGTTGACTGGACTTGTGTGTGATTGGTGTTGGCTTATCGCACCCTGATAGGAATCTGGCTGATGGTGATGACTTCAGCATTTCAAAAATGCAGACCATCTATAACCTTCTTGTAAGTTGAGAGAATACTTTGTGTGGAGATGTGTGTACATTGCTTGATGACATTGAATCTTACTTGTGTGCATGCAGGGGACGTATTGCTGTATTTCCAATACGTATTGACTCTAGAAACCAACACAGCTCATTAAAATTAATACAGAATGCTAACACCATTATCACGTGAACACTTAGCACTAAACCTGTACACTGTTGACTGTCAATGTTAGCACTCATCTACGTTCTGTATCATCGCATGCATGTGTGTATGAAGGTCAAACATTCCCGTACACAACACTAGCCAAGAGTAGTGGCCAATCTTGGGAGTAACAAGTCATGTAAGAGTAAAAGTTGAGGAGCAGGTAAGGGTATGGCTGAGAATGCCAGCTTATGAGCTACGGCAGAATACGTCGATCTCCAGTGATCAATGTTTGGCTGGTTTGACTGATCATGAAAACCAACCCACACAAGCCAAGTAGTTATCAATAGGTACAGCAATAGATGTGTCTGTTTAGTTGGTCTTGTCCTCTAATGCAGACTAGTTGTGAGTGTTGAGAGGCACTGGTCAGCCCTGGCAGAGTTCATATGCCACGTTTGTAATTGACTCGGTGGGAGTACGAATGTAATGTTGGTAAGCGTCTGACGACCATAGGCCCATGCCAGTCTGGTATGCTGACCCTGCCTGTGGTTGTGGCTGCGTCCATCCTGAAATTGTGACCCTGGTATACGAGGCAGTTAGCCAACCTTGCTTGCAGAGGGCTGTTTGTACCTTATGGATAAACACCTCCTGTGCCAGGGGTTGGCCTTTATCATTGGTAAACAGCACTTCACAGTTGCCAGGGCTCTGCTTTGAATTTTCCAGATATAGTCACATTAGACACACACAATATATTTCCCTTTCCTGGCATGCTGCTGCACCAACCATTAGTGAGCACTTGTGCTGGGAGGGATCAGTTGTTGAAGATGCAATCACTACATCCAACATGCCGGCGACCATCGCTTGGATGTCTTGATGATGCAGCACAAACAGTTCTCCACACTGCAGGGATACAAAGAATGCCAGACTTGCTGGGGTTGCAATGATCAGCAATTTATGGTTTTTCTTGGCCAATGAACGAAGCTGACCAGTCAGTGTGCAAAGCACCTCTATAATGATGGGCGGGCATGGTTGCTCACTCTGTCTGTGTTTTGTTCATACTCTGGAGGACATGGCTTGGCAATGAAGTATACAGGAATAGGTCACCTGCTCCATGTTACACTGGCAAGCTTCATGCAGCTGCCAGGTATACCTTCATGGTGTGTAGAAATTCATGTAGTGACCTTGCCTCACTGCATACAGCTTCTTAGTATTCATGGACAGTGCTTGCTTGGCATAGAAGCACACAAGTTAATGTTTCCCTTGGTACAGCGGAAGGGTTCACTGTTGAAGTTGGCTTTTCCAGTGCTTTGAGGCTTCCCGGCAATCAAACTGGTAATCCTGCTGAGAAAGAGCATTTGCTAGAGTATTAGAAATGTCAGGTATTTGTGGGGCTGTCACTGTACAGTTAGCATTTGCACACATGAGAAATAGAGATTTTAACAGTGACATAACATGCATTTGAGTAGCGCAGAGTGCCGTTACTAAGGCAGCCTGCGACTGCTTGGTTATCTGTGTGGAACTTCGCATGGACTGTTTGTGTTCCCATGTACATGTGGTGAGATGGGGTAAACTTCTAGTTAGGCAATGCGACACTCCTTTTGTGGAGAGATCCAGGCTCCGAAGAACCATTTGTGACCACATATCGCCCCAAATCCAATCAAAGCAGCATCCTTGGTGTAGGTGTATAGGTCGGTGGCTGGTGTCCAGCAAGGTTCCGGGAAGTACTACCACCTGTTCCAGTTTTTGAGGAGGTGGATCCAGCAATATGCATCCAGCTTACATGTCTCAGTCAACTAGCCGCAATCACCCCACAGTGTGGTTCTGACATGTTGTAGAGTTGTGACAAGAATGCATGCCCTGCTACAACTGCCTGCGCAGCAAAGTTAACATTGAGCTTGCCCTAATAGGTGCTCAGTTCCCCATAGGTAACATGAGATCTGCTGATTGTTGATTCTTATAAGGCAATATTTTTTTCTGTGTAATCTTTTTCAGAGTTCTTGAAAAAGGATGTCATCATTTTGTTAAGCATTTTTCTTCACATAATGCATTTCTGCAGCAATATTATCAGGAGACTGAACGTGAGGAAATGGTCATACGGTATGTACATTTTGCACCAAGTGTCTGATGGAGCAATGATGGAGTTCACATTTGAATTATCCAATCTAATCGCCAACAAATAGATACTATTTCTTTGCATACCTGAAAAAACATATTTCAGGTGGTAACTCTTGTTGTTAATTTCAACTAGGAGACGTATCAATAACACTTGTCTTCACAAGTAGACTAGGAGTCTACTTCATGCGTGATGTGTGTGTGTGTGTGTGTGT
>JAOWAW010111512.1:0-13633 GCA_028565695.1 Nicola tetela
TAGTAGTAGTAGTAGTAGTAGTAGTAGTAGTAGTAGTAGTAGTAGTAGTAGTAGTAGTAGTAGTAGTAGTAGTATGTGAGGGATTACCACTTAACTGCTTCTTTCTGACCAACCCAAGCCAACAGACATGTAGTGTCTTTTTTGTTGAGTGAAAAGAATTGGCCGTGGAGACTGTGGCAAAAGAGAAGACAGCCTACCTTAGCTCAATCAGATGTTGGTAAAAGTGAAAGCACAATAAGAACACCTGTTTTCGTTTGAGCGCTCAGAAGAGAAAAGAGAAACAGCTTGAGAAAAAGAGAGAGAGTGACAGAGAAAAACACAGAGTCAGAGAGAGAGAGAGAGAGAGAGAGAGAGAGACAGACAGACAGACAGACAGACAGACAGAGACAGAGATAGAGGAAGAGAGAGGGGGGAGACAGAGAGAGAGAGAAGGAGGGAGCAAGAGAGAGAGAAAAGGAGAGAGAGAGACAGACAGACAGAGACAGAGAAAGACAGAGAGAGACAGAGAGAAAGGAGACAAGCAGGAAGGGAAAATACAGGTGCGTACCAAAGAGAGCTTTAGAGACGGTCAGGATATTTTTCACATCCAGTAGACAGAGAATGTACCAATGCCAGAATTTGAGAGAACTTGAAAACCAAAGAGGGCTATTGGAACCATTTCATTTTCTGCTTGTAGTAAGTAATGAAAAAAAAAAACAAAAATCATTGCCTTGGTAGCATGTGTATAAACAGGCAAAGCTAGCTTAGGGAAATTCTTCTGGCTCAGTGTTTGATTTCAAAGTTGTGTTCCATTAGCTGCTGCAGTGCCAAGGCAGTTAAGAGCCTCCATGATGGAGCTCACATCTGACTAAGTGATCTACATCATGCATTAATTAATCTACATCACGCATTCATTACATCATGCATTAATTAATTTGTTGTGACATTTAGCTTAAACAACAGTATGAAGAACAAAAGTATTTGAAACTGAATATCTGCTAAGCACTGCACACCCAGTAATATCCCAAATCTGCTGATTCAAGTTGATGTTTGGGCACAGTTCAATGTTCAAAACTCCTAAATCTAAGCCTACAGCTCTTTTGTCAGTTTTTCATGCTTGCAGCTTAATTTAAGTCTCTCCTGATCAATTAAGGCAATATGAAATTGCTACCAAGAGGACCGGAGATTAGATGTTTTGATCAACTACAGTACATTCACAAATTTTTGTTGCCTATCACCAATGCAACTGCAACATGTTACCATGGTGATAGATGAAAGGAATTTGTGAATGTACTGTAGTAGCCAAACATCTTGAGCTACATGTATCACAGTCTTAAACAGGATTTAAAAGAAATAAAACCTATATGTAGGCCATTATAATTATGTCACTGATTGCGTGGCCTGGGTGAAGACGTTTCAAAGGCCCTTCATTTAATAAATAAATGCTCACTTTTTATACTAAAGCATGATTAACTTCTTCTTATTTTCCAACTAAAACTAATAAACTTTCTAACATCTCTCATTAGTATTGTTCCCTTCTTGCATGTGCTTCTTTCACCTTACTTGGTGTTGCGTTTTGTTATTCTATTTATGTGTGTTTCTATGCACTTCTTCTGTGATCACATCCAGATTGTTATGTCAAATTTAGTTCCTCAGCAGGTTGAAACAAAAAAGGCTGGACTTCAGCTTGCTGAAAGTTTTTTGGTGCCAAAAATTTCTGAAAGGAAATTTGACATTATTCATCACCCTATGGGAGTAAAGAAAAGCAATTTTTCCAGCCAGGGAAAGAGAAGAATACTTCCACACCTGCAGTTTGCTTCTTCCTGAACTGGTAGTAAAGCAAAAATTAGAAAGTGTCTGGCAGCTTGTTGCCGGCTTTATGGCTACTGTTACTCACACATCCACACTTCTTGTGGTCGCCATCATCAAGGTCCCTGGCTCATCCACAATTAGCAATTTTCAGCAAGTGGCCGGGCACAGGAATACTGACAGCAGCCAAGTGATGATGCATGCACTGCAAGGACTGAAGACAACAGCAGCAGCCACCTTAAATTGAGCGAAAGGCATAGAACACACACTGCACCACATACTGCAATAACTGCTTCTTCATCTTATCCTCCCACCCCAACATACAAACTTGATGAATTGCTTCCCCATTGAGTTCTTGCAAAGACACAGCCTTATCTTGTTTAATTTTCTGAGAAGCCTGCCAGGCAGATAGTTAATTGATTGCCAATTGGTGGCGAATCCATGGATGTAGACAGCAGTTTCGCATTAGCTTTCTAAATGGACCTATAGGTGCTAAACGCTCGGTATAAAGGCAGTCCTCATCCACATTCTGCACGGGATGCTTAGGATCAGCCGAAGTACAGCTGCATGTTTGCCAGTTTTGGTAGGCTTCTATTGCAGGTAGTCGCAAAGGTTGCTATCAGGATAGTACTTCAACAACATGCAGACTTCACCTACAAAACAAGTCAACAAAATCCCTAACGTTGAACCTTTGAGTATTTCATTTGAATATGTCATGTTTTATTCTGATATTGTACTCTTAAAAAGCACTGGTAATAAGAACAATTTTCTTCTTGATCAATTTTGGATGCAAAAATATACCAATCATGCTCACAAACTGCACTCTTCAGATTGTCATCATACAATTTTAACATTTAAACATTAACTGATACAAAACTATATAGTGACATCAACATTTGCTTGCATTTGGCTAATGATTTTTTTTACCATAACACGATTTCTAGAGAAATTTCTTATGATCTGTTTAGCCTCCTTAATTTAGTTCAGTACGAATAAAAACAACCATTGCCAAAGTGACATCATGATTTGTATTAAGTGACTAGTTTGTGTTGTAGGAACACCAACACCAAGACAAGCGATGCTGAATGACTTACAAAGCGCAACAAATGGTTAGTTGATGAGAAAAAAAAGGATGGTTTGTGAATCCTTCTGCAGATTCACCGGAATTCGAAAGCGGTGATTTGCCGTAGATTCACGGAAACACTCATGCGTTACCCCAAATGACTGGCTCATTCCCTTCAGACAAACTTTCATAATTGTCGTTTATTTCTAATGTAAGTGCCCCAAGGGATTCACAATGTCACCGTGTGCCTCGTCAATTGTTTCCACATTTCAATCTCCCTCACAAATTCACTACATCTGCTTGGCTCGCCTCAAGTACAAAATAATCCGATAACCCGCACTCACTGCATGAATTACTGGTATATAGAAAGTGCATCAGTAATTTAAAGTCATGGGCACTGTTTATGCTAGAGAACAGGGCCGGGCGCGTTGTTTTTTTTATTCATTCGTTCTGGATTAGGGTAAGCTTAATTTAGAAGCGGCGTGCGGAAATAATGCGCAGCGATTGAATGAAAACAGAAATTAATCTGGTTTGGGATAAGTCAAGGATAGATCAGCTATATTTTTGGCTCGTTTGAAAATCCGGCGCGGTCTAATATTGTTGCTCTTCAGTACAAATGTCGCGGCGTATACATAGCGCGGCGACCATGCAGCGAGCTTATTGCCCCACCCATGAGAATGTAACTTGCTGGCCAGCGACTGATCACCCGTTTTGGATGAACGATTTTATAAAGTCCTGCTCCTAGAGGCGGATGACTTTTTCTATAATTCGGGCGTGAAAGAATCGTCTCGAGTGTTTCACTCGTTCGAGCGATGTCGAAATGACTAAAATGATAAAGCCCTCTTCCATATTGCTGCCCGCGTTATCCTTACGCTAAGCCATATCCGCCACGCTGTCAGGACCAAGCATGAAAGATCGATACTAGGTGGGAATTAGAAAGGAAATATATCGTTAAATAAGTAAAAATTAAAAATTTACGGGCAGAAAGTGCCGAAAAAACAGCAAATATGTCAGTACGAATTATTTCGGAATAGTTCAGATCGCTGTGAAGATGAACAATCGAGAGCTACTAGAACAGTCTCAAGAGCAGAAATGCATCGTACATCTTATAATAACGTGCATCCGCTGTACTAATACTATAATACCAAAGACAATAGCATTCTTTCTGTCCAAACAGGCACAGACTCGACAGCTTAACAGGTGTCCACCGATCTTCGTGTTACCCTCAGATGTACGCCGTGTGTTGCGTGCATGACAATGATTGGCGCGGGCTGTGGTTTGTCCATCGATGAATCGAAACTGAAGTCATATCTTCTTAGCAGCATCGCCAACACTGACGTTAACTCGTGCATAGCCATTGATTGACCGAGACAGGCGCGCGGGCCAAGTGAGAACGGCAGGAACGAGTTCTTAACTTTCGCGTGAAGCGTACAATTGCCGTCAAACTTGTCGGTACTGCCGACCGGACATGGAGTGGCGCTGCATATTCCCATCGATGTACCAGGACTGAATCGTTCAGGAAGGAACTCCTCCGCCCGTGGCCACACCTCTGGATTGTGGTGGATGCCCCAAAGTGAGACTAGCAGGCGCGTGCCAGCACGAAGCCGATAACCGGCCACGTCGCAGTCAGTTCCAAGTCGCCGGTGAATATGAGGCACAACGCTGGCAAGACGTAAAGACTCCTTCAAGCACTGAGTGAGATAAGTCAGGGAGTCGCATTTTGCCGCTCCGGTATCGGGAAACGTCGGTTCGAAACTGGACGAGGCAGCGTCCACTTCTTCTTGGCACCGTCGCTGAGCCTCCTTATGTTGAGAGAGATAATATAGCGTCCACGCTAGGGCGCAAGCGGTCGTGTCGTGACCGGCGAACACCAGTGAATCTAGTTCATTACGAATGGTCTTTACATCCACTTGAGGACTGCCGTACTGCTTTAGCAAAACGTCCAGGAAGTCTTCATAGTCACTTTCAGGTTCATACTGATCATAGCTAGCACCTTCGCTGCGCATCGGAGACAGCGCTGCGTTGGCATCGGGTTTCCTTGCCCGCGGATGACTCTCGTGGCTATATTGTGGTTGGGTGATGGGAGTAGTAGTGGGGCTCCTCAAATCAGCTGAGGATGACAAGGAGGGACTAGTCCCGGTAGTTTTGTCCGCTTGAGAACCCTGCCTGCCGGTGCACCTCGTTTCGATCCTACAGCGAACTGCAGTGCTCGTGAACTTGTGTGCTTTCTCCAGCAGCTGCTGATAGCGGTGTCCTTGTTCGGACATCCAGAAAAGGCGATCGCAGTGATGACGTAATGTCAAAAGTCGATCAACGGTCATTCGAAGTAACTTCGGTACCGTCTCAGCGTACTCGCGCACTTCCGACGCCGCACTGCCGTCCAACGGTATCGATCCCTGACAGCTCCAGCGCCCCGCGAAAGCACACTGCACAATGATGTCGAGGCTAAGCATGCGCATCGCAGCCTGAACGTCAACAATAGAGCCCCCTTCGGCAGCGCACTTCTCATCCCAGAGGGAGTACAAATCCTGTAACGCATCGTTGTAAATCCGCGCGTGTCGTGCGCGTTGTCGAGGCCCTTGCGCCGCCATGAGAGGCTTTCGTCTCGCCCGACAATCGCCTTGACAAACTGTCAAAAGGCCATTACCAAGCCACGGCTCTAGAAAGCTGTAGATGTACTCCTCCCGACAGTGCTGCGACGTTCGGAGAATCTCCGCTGCAACTTCGGGATGATGGACGACTACAAAATCCGTGAGCGGTCCGCGGCTTAGCCGTACGATTCTAGGATGGTCTGACAGCCATCTTCGCCAATTAGTCAGAGCTACGTCAGGGCGTAGCATTTGAGCTTGACAGAGGAGCCAATGTCCTTCCGATACTGTAGGAACACGCCGCATAGCGACGTAACAGGCCACCTTCTTACGGATTGCACCGACGTGTACGAATCGTCGCCACAGCCATGCCAGTAAAGTAAGGCAAATCAGAAGTCGGAAATTGGCCGTAAGTTCATTCCAGACAGTGAAAGCAGCAGCGAGCAGAATAAGAGCGAAAAGCACTCCGCAACCACCCATCGGCACTCGGACCTTATTTTTCAGTGGCCATTGGAGCAGGGACGCTCCGAGAAATGGCCACATGCTCCGCACGAGAACTGACCAAAATGTCGACAAGTAGACTGTTCCATCCGCTTCCAATTGAGTATGAAAAGTTACCGAGCCCTGCTGGCCCCTAAGAGTTTCATTTCCGACGGGTAATGTCTTGTCAAGCATGCGACCTCGCGGTGAAAACAAGCTCGGGTTAGGTCAATCGTGCTATCCGACACCCCAGTGCGTAGTGCTGCAGTACTCAAGACAAGGGCTTTCCCCGTCCGCTGGCCGACACAGACTCGATCTGCACGTGATGAGCGCTGGGAGAGCAGAAGGGATACTAGCATAGTACTCGCCGAGCGGTAGTAGATTGAGGATTCTCTCAAAGATCCTAGGAAGCTAGGTGTTAGACCATCGAGCAAACTCGCAAAGACGACTAGCCCGGGAGCAACTCGTGCACGAAAGGCTAACGGAGTTGCGCTCAGCTCTTATGTAAGGGAATGAGCTGAGAACTTTAAACCTTCCAACAGTACGTGTAGCCTATTACTATATAGGCACGGTCGGCCACGCGAAGGAACTTTACACTGCCACAACGTAGCTCGCCACAGCTGTCGATGGGGTGCGGGGGCGGGCCTGAAACTTTCTATTCTCGGTTGCACCGGCCTCACCGGCGCGCTTTCCGGCTGCGCTGCTCGGGTCTCCCGGGAACGCAATGTCTGCGTCATGAAGACAATGGACTCCCGATCTCTCCGCATGCACCGCAGCAGCTGCAGCTACCATCTATGTCGGATCGGAGTTCACTGTACGCACGAGTGTTTTACCGATCAGATTGGCAAGCCAGGTTAAATAGCCTATTTCCGCTGCGTGTAGCTCACGTGGCATGGGCGAGTTAAACGCCTTGTCGATTTACGACAACAGATCAACGCCTGCCTAACTACTAAGGATAAACACCTAGCGCTAGGAAAGAGAACGCTCTTGTTCTCTGGCAAGTAAGAAGAAACAACCCCCTAAAACGCAGCTTGGGCAGGGAAAAGATTAAACAGATGGCAGCATTGGGGGAGTTTATAATATGATTGCAGCAACAAGCACACGCAAATCGAAAAAAAAAAACAGGAAAAATTATTGCCGTAGGTGTTGACGTTTATTAAACACAAGCCGCTGCGTGCAAATTGTTTTGATGACAGACCTATCAAACTGTTCTCAACCAAGGGAGGGAATACGTGTTTTGAACACTTCGTATTGTTGCTGGAACGAAAAAAAAAAACATGTATAATGTTACACATGTATAATGTTACACATGTGGGTGATTTCATGAGCTGAACCATTACCGTGACTGAGCACTACGGACAGTGAACGAGCTCTGATTTCAATCACGTAAACACACGAGACACGACGGAGAGTAGCAGTGGCCGATTTCGGTTTCCAGCGGACTACTTTCGCGAGTTTCTTTGTGTTGTATGTCGCCGAATGCTAGCTACTATTTGTCCACGTTCGGGCAAGGGAATGGGTCGTTTTGATTGGTGCGCCCACCGTTTGAAATTACAACAGTTAGAAATGTCATACCTTTTAAAACTGTAAAGAGTTACAGCTTAAAGCTGACATAATTATTAAGTCTTCCCAAACATGATGAACATGCCGTTGCTGTTCTTCTTCAACCAACCACTTCCTGTCTAGATCTGAACGTAGGTCTACTTCTTTACAAATGAAGGGCACATCCCACACACTCAGCGTGAGTGAAGGATTGATTCGAATATCTCAGAGGCCAGAATCACGATCAGACGGGAGGGTTTCTGTGTTTTGTAGCAAACACGCAACCCATGCAACGGTGCAAGGCAGAGGTCAGGATGTTCTTGCTAGGGCGCCTATACTATATGGCGAACGCCCACCCATTCCATCAACGTGGGTCTGATTGATACCACCGCTCGTCAAACATTCCGCAAGCAAGCAATGGGAAGGATTTCTTCCACTAACCTTTTACGGCAACTGTGTGTCGTATAGGATAAAGAAGGGCGCTCAAACATGTCGAAGAATATGTAGGGCTTAGACTAGAGCAGCGATAGGAAATCGCAAGCGGTACACACACTACAACTCAAGTGCGCGAACTGTTTTTCAGTGCCCGGCCACTCTTTTGCGCTATTCACAAGCAGAATGATAATTATCCATAGGTCGGCATGGTGCACGTGAGGCTTCAGGCGCTCGGCATACCTGGTAAACACGATAAAATGTGGCCTTGCCTGCAGAGCTCAGCCAGGCTGCAGCAGCTGCATTCGTTCAGTCCACGTGATGTCTGCTTCGAGTGGCCAATATCGGACATACAATCTACATGTCAAGTGAAGCATGGAGTGCCCGCTACTGAGCGCCAGCATGCAGTGCACTATTCATATAGCCGCTTCGCACCACGATCACAGCAGCTCCGCGAGCTAACTATAGCTAGCACTGTGGCAAACTTGTACTCAAAAGTCTGCTTGCGATCGTGAACATTACTGTATGTAGTTGCTGTTTATAAGGACAACCTTATAATACCGGTATGTATACGTAAGAATGCCAGCTGCAATACGCATATGTTACAATTTAGCCCATCAATGGTTATGTTTACGTTGTACATGTAGATCCGCATAGCTATAGCTATACTCCAGTGCAGTGATCCAGCACAGAACGTAACTAGAAGTCCCAGACGGCTCTTCATCTGATGTCAAGTGCCGTTTTAGCGGCGTATTAAACACTGCACGATCAATGCTGACACTGACAAACAGCGCTCCGCTAGCGCGTTCCTCCAATTCTCTACTCTCTACCAGGGAGTAGCTAACCAAAGAATCCCTGCATTCTGAAAAGGATAAACTGTTCCAGCTAGTAGACGCTGAGACTGTACCCTAGCTGGTCACGGCTTTTTTTATTTCCAACTCAGTAAAGTCATAATTCCATTAAGTGGCGCCAACTCCAGAGGAGAGGCAAATCCGGCTCTGCCGCTGATAGCGCATTAATTCATTAGCGCACACTGTACCGTTGCCGATCGGGTCACCACTGGTCGAAAGTTCGTCATGGTTCACTAAACCTAGGAATTTCCACACAGCTTGTAAGTTAGCCATATCCTTCCCTGTTCAGGCAAAACCGCCTGCTTTGGAGCGCGCCCTGGGGCTGCGCGACTACTGTCCCATACGGTGCGCGTTACTTACTTAAAGTGCAGTTTTTTTATGACGATGCCCCTAACCGCAGCCGCGTACCTCAACCTCTCGACATTTAGCTACCAGCACAAGAGTTGTATGTACGCTGATAGACTACTAGCAGGGTCTCATGCATGTCGTACATGCCGTTGTTAGCAGCACTCGTTAACATAATGAAAGACGAACCTATGTCTTAACGTCTTGTGGCGACAAAACCAGGCGCAGCTGGTGTTTTCTGCGTCGTCGGAGTATTCGTCATCGGATAACCAGATAACACCTTAGTATCCATTTCAGGCGTTCTGCCATTTCGTGTAAGAGGCTTAATTCAAGAACTAACTTGAAGCTCCAGATCTTTCATCGCCTGCTTGAAGACTACCGCTTGCCGTCGACCTGTCTTTTACCGCTTCAAGACACGACAAAAGTAAAAATATCTTTATTAAGTTAAATGGCTACTACATGAGGATCTACGGTACTGCCGCGCCTATTCTACGGCCGACTGAACACGGACAAACGGGCGGGCCAACATAGTATTTTTTTTTTGTTGTGAGAATCACCTATTGACGTTTCCTTCCTCCTCAGAAAGCGGTGGGCTGGCAATGGTGGGCTTTTACTAAACGGTCAGTTCGAAGGCTCCCACGCATGTGCCGGCTGTATTATTGGTAGTAGCCTAACCCATCATGTGCCGTCTGCTCAATAGGTAATAGCCTAAGCCATCACATCCCCAACGGCCCCATCCCCGCAATGTAATTATAATCACTTTCTGGCGCTGAAATGCTCGCGTGTTTCTAGCTATAGGCCAGTCGCGCTGTTTCAGCGTTGGTAGTAGTATCAACATTTATGTAGTGGGACACCTCAACAGACCGGAGCATTGGACTTCTTCAAGAGTGTCTACTAAAGAGAGGTGTAAAATCAATTAAAGATGGAAAATACAAGGCATCAAATAAAAGCAAAACTTAAATGCAATTTAATTACATGTACACATGAAAACTTTAAGAAAAGCATAACGAAGACAGTCACAAGCGGAGTATACATATAACTGTAAAAAAAGACTCTTGAACTGAGAGAGAAAGAGATCTGAGAGAGTCGGTGCGGAACTGGAAAGCCCGCTGGGCTGTACGTCCCGCGTTTGTGCTGCATGTAATCGGTTGTACTCAGAGGTTGCTGGGCTATCAGAGGTGGACAGGGTGATCAGTTACGTCTTTCAGGGTGCTTTGTGTAGTCAAGTTTAAAGCAAGTTGGCCAGGCGCACCCCAGCCACCTTGACTAAAAAGATCGCTCTGATAAATCTGGAATAAAGAACAATAATCTATTAAAGAGGACAAGACACTGCTCACTGCAGCAGGCAGCTTGCAGTCTTAACCAGTGGCCCATGGCAGGCTCAGAAATAGCTCGCTGCTGACGAACAGGAAATAACTGTGCGTAGACGTATCAAAATTTGTGCGAGATAAAAGCGAAAAGAGAGAATTAGAAGCATGGATTTTGGCTGATTCTTCATTATGTCCAGTAGAGGTAGGTATATGCATTCTAACTTGATACTGGCCTGGAGCAACTCTGCCGTGCGACCTGAACGCACATGCGCACACTGCATGCTCTGGTGTGGCGTCCTTTGCACCGCATCAACCCGACTGATCAGCGAGTGACTTGTCAGATAACCTTACTCAAGTAGGTGGGCCTAACGCGCGTCATTCTCAGTATGCTGTTAACCGCTAATAACCACGCGGGAGAGCATCATGCCAACGGGAGACTCTGCGGCTGGAAAATTTTGCCAAAAGGACAGTGTAAAACAAAAGTTCACGTCCTTTACTGAAGTGTAAATTCCGCTGGACTCGTGTGGAGAGAACTCTCATAGTGATGGGATTGTACTTTGGACTAGTGACCACTCCCCGTGCTTCCTTGATTGAATCTTCTTGGAGCTCTTGGAGCTATGGTCTACTCACGTTCACAGCGCGATTTGCTGCAGGCGGAAGTACGTAACGCGACAGGAAGAGGATATCACCCCAAGGGTACGAAAGTGCTCGAGCCTGGCATCCGATCCGGCCACTCATGGGGAGTCTTCAGGGGAACTTCACGAGTGACTAGGCTTGGAAGTCACAGCGCACAGCAAATCTCCAGCAATATAACAGACCAATACTGTCCGATCCCGAGGGTAAGCTTAACCTGAGGTGACATTCCTTGAGAGATCCTGACTGGGTGGAAATAAACATGAAGAGGATTTCCCAGCACACGTACCAGTTCAAGAAACTTTTTAATGAGATGTTTAGCCAGAAATGCCTCTGGCTTTATCAGTCATAAGAAAGACAAGGGAGTATAGAAGGCTAGAGATACTTATACTATCGCGCTGAGAGGTGTGAATTCATACTATCACTATAGGTGTTAAAAACGTACAAGGTGTGACAATGCGTTTCTAAGTATTGCCACATGTTTTAATGATTCCAGAGGCCACTGCTCCCTGGTCCAGGCAATTACTGGTAATACACCGCCTTACATACAGCACATCATGTACACACATTAGGGAAGATGTTGCTTGGAAATGCATTGCCACAACTTGCACGGCTTTGACCGTGACCTATAGTAATATGCATTTACATTCTCAGCGCGATAGTATAAGCATCTCTGGCCTACTCCCTTGTCTTTCTTATGACTAATGAAGCCAGAGGCATGCATTTCTGGTGAAACATCTCGTGAAAAAGTGTCTTGTGACTGGTGTGCTGGGAAATCCTCGTCATGTTAAAAGATGACGTAGATAGGCTTTAGCTTTTTTTTACTGTGCTTCCGTGAGCCTTTCCTTAACTTCAAGTTTACACTCATCATCTTCTCTGGTTGAGCAAAGTGGCACAGAACCAACCAAACCTATAATTATAGGTCAACTTGAGTGATAACATGTTTCTCTTGAGTGTGCAGTCATAATTTTGAAACTTTGCTTAGCGGCAGACAGAAATTTCGCATGTATAAGTAACTAATTTTGACAACGCAATGCGCCAGCCACTACCACTATCAAATTAGTCTCCGTGAGCTGTTTGAGAGCGACAAAAACAACTGTACATTTCTGTCTAAAACTCTAAATTTCGATCGGAAAGGAGAAAATTATCGAAGAACCAGCCCACAGGCACTATTGTACAACAGAGCAACAGCTGATTACATGAATGTCAGGTATACATATTGCAGAGTTCCAAAAATAACGAGGATTTAGTAACATTTGAGAACAGTTACTGTGTATTCAGCGTGTTTCGCGAAAATCAGCTGCGGGTAGATTATTCACTGTGGTCACGTAAAATACGCAAAAAGTAAAGGTGCACACCAACTGACATTTGTCAGATACTAGTCAGTGTTAGGCAGATGAAAAGCAGCATGATGACACTCACAGTGGCAAACTAGTCACTTATTCTTTGGCCGTTGAAAAACAACAAAGCAGACCACAACAGTAAACTGTTTGCTGTCCCACAGATTGGGCAGAAACATTGCAAAGCAGACAGTGATTTTTTCAAGCCAGGTTTTGTCTGCGTAGTCACCTTAAATTATCCCAAATTCATTATACACACATCAAGCTGATTCTCAAGACGATACACGATCTCAGCAAAAGTTGGCCGAGCCGATGGTTCTGCAGTCCAACACTCCTCCATCAGTTGCTGGTAAGCCATTGGGCAGTCGAAGGGAATGTCGGGTCGTTTGCCGCCGATCACATTGCGTGCGACGACTGGTAAAAAGTGGAAGTCAGGACATGTGTGGTATGGCTCTTGTCGGCAGAATATCTCCCAAAGCACAATGCCAAAACTGTTCAGCAAAAAATGACACAACTAATTCTTTGAAATGAACTTTCTACGTAGATAAATGGTAAGCATTCCCAGGGAAAAGGTAATCTTTCCAGAGAATAGGCAAGTTACATGTCACAGATGCGAACACACACTAGATAACCAATCACCAACAGAAAAATAACTTGAATTATGCTACTAGAATTTACACAAGCGTATGCTCTTTTCAAGAGAACATCTTCCTGGTATGAACAGGTCAAATTAATATGTTGATGGTCGGCCATAGTCTTTGAAGCTGCGTCCCTAAATACATAACCTCATGCGAACACCGTGAGGCATGAGGCTAAACCGTGGCAAATGTGGATGCACTAATGCTTATGCACAGGCAACCATGCCTATGTATTTACATGTACTACCTTCCACTCTCTCTACCCCCTTTCCATACAGACAAACAGCAATTGACTGATGAAGCAGTTAAATGGATTCTATTCTTTCCTTACTCTATACGTACATGAAGAGTTTTGCTGAAAACACATGTCCTTTAAGATGTATGCAAGCAGGCGCACGCATGATACTAACAGCACACGCAGGTGGTAAACAGATACAACTTTTAAGACAGCGCACACATACCAGTACGTATGTATCCATTAACAAACATACATTTACTAGTACCTGTTAAGTAGAATGCTAACCTGTATACAAAAACACACATACACCTGTCACGTAGAATGTAGTAGTAGTAGTAGTAGTAGTAGTAGTAGTAGTAGTAGTAGTAGTAGTAGTAGTAGTAGT
>JAOWAW010111523.1:1580-13631 GCA_028565695.1 Nicola tetela
TGTATGTATGTATGTATAAAAATAAATGTATGTATGTCGTTGGTTGGTTGGTCTGGGTCTTGAGGAAAGAGTGGGAGTAGGTCCCACCTACTAGTCAGTTTTTTTTCTTCTGTTATACTTTGTTTTTACCTCTTTGTGGTTCAGTTTTATCTTTGCATTTTTGCTTTGTTTTCTTTAGTTTGATTTTACTTTTGGGAAGAATTTTTGTTTTTCATTTACACTATGTGGTATATCTATTATGTGTATGTTTGTGTGTAAGTATTCCAGATTTTTCGATTGATTACCTTATCAATTGTCCTCACTGTTTTTTGTTCATGTTTATCATTAATTGAGATCAAAGGACCTTTTTGTTTTGTCTGGCTTTGCTTTCATTTAATTATTGGTTCTCTTTCATTGTGTGTCATTTTCTGTTGTCATGTAGTGTCAAAATTGTTTCATTTATGTATGTATGTGTATACCAGTATGTATGTTTATATGCCGGTATGTATGTACACTAATATATAATAATTATTTATATACATGTACATGTATATTATATACCATTTTTAGTACATGTATACATCTAGACTGTTCTTGAATGCTTATCAATTGCGGGGTGGAAACCATCAAGTCTAAGTCAAAGTTGGCCGTCTAGATGGTTTTCAGTGCTGGAGCTATAATGGTTATAGTGACTTGCATGTATACTTGGCATGCACCCAAGTTGCAATCCTTTGACAATCTAGAGCTTTGTACTTGTATTATAGACAGCCAACCCTCTCTTTTCACCGACTTCTATGCCTCACCATTCATGGATATTTCATTGCCACTCTCAATGCACCACTCTATGATTACCTCCTGGCTCAGGTCTCCTTCCCTGTCATTATGTCTTGTCTATCCAACACGTCACCCTCCTCAATTACTTTATTACATCTCCTGCTCACATGATCACATATTGGGATTCTTCACCGTCCGACATGACTATCTGCTCAGATTTTCAAGGCCCTAGCATCTGCACTTCAGCATGAGAAACCTGGCAAGAAATCCAACTTAATCAGTTGCTTTCCAGCTTATTCTTAGTTTTTTAAATGTACCTCTTCAAGGCATTGACTTCACTCTCACTTGAAAAAACTTCTGAAAAATTATTGCTGAGATTTGATTAATTCTCTTAGTGATCCTCTGTACATAGATGTGGTATACACTGTATGGCAGTGCACATACCCTGACCTTGGACAGGCTTTATGCCATTGCCAAGGTATAAAGAAGAAGAATAAGAAAAATTAACATATACTAATGAATTGCATGTTATAATCAATGATGCTTCAACTCATCATATCATAGTTTAGCATAGTCTGTGCAGATGGAACTGTCTTCAGACAGAATGTGTTTCGTAAAATTTATCAAAGATAAGAATTGTCAACTTTGAATTTGCATGAAATGGTAAGTCAAGCCTGACGATGAAGGAGTCTCACTTGCCTGCCTTTTGCATAGCACAAGTTTTCGAAATCGATTCTTGTCACACTCAATGTGAACTGTGTACATCATCAGGCTTGTCGGGTAGTGGCTGTTTAATGTCAAACAGGACACTATCGCTCACAACCGACAGGTGATCACCTTCACTGCATGGCAGTGAAAGGGACACGTGGAACACCTCACCCGTGCACATGTTGGCAGTTGAAGGACTTGTGAGGTCAGCAGCACTGGAACTGCTGCGGCTTTTCTCATCTTCAGAGCAATTGGACGCCATCTCAACTGTGACATCCATATTTTGAGTAACAGGACTTGCAGTGGAACTTGATGGCATTGACTTGTGAGTATTCAGGAGCATCTCCGGGGCAGAAAGACGAGGACTTTGGCCAGTCCTTTTAATATTTTTTCTTGTGTCACTCACTTCCTGAGTCTTTCCCTTCACCTTTTTCTGCCTCTCCTTCTCTTCTTTCTTCCGCTGCTTTTCTCTCTCTTTTTCCATGCGCGCTCGCATCTTTTTGGCACTCCTCTCCAGCGCCATTTCCTTGCGCATTGGTTCCTTCTTCCCCTGTTTTTCCCTCCACATGTTGAAGAGGCGCTTCTTCAAAGGAGACATGTCGTGGACGTGCTCTTTGTGGACACTCGTCTCATCATGGGTAGACATGACAGGCTCAGTGTAAGATCGTGATCGCATCAAGGCTCTTTCATGGTCATGTTTAGGGACATCTGTAGGCACATCTGGAGGCGAAGGTGGCGGCGAACAGTTCTCATCTTCCTCCACTTCATCTGAGGAATCACTCTACCAGAATGAGAAGAAAAAGGGGGAGCATGGTCAAAACTCAAGACTGTACGGTGTTTTAAAACCAACTGCCAGCAGACACTACTCCCTTATTCCAGAGTACTTGAATGAATTCTGATTGCCTTATTCACCAATTTCAAAAAGGTGTACAAACAGCCAGTGTTGGTCCTTGTAAGCTTCATAAAAACACACTGCCAGTAGTTTCCTCAAACACGCAAAGCACTTTGAACACTGTGTAGATACTTATGTGTTAACATTAATGCAAGTCCCATGCCTACACATATGGGTGGCTGTCACCTCTTCTTTTTGCCACTTTATTAGAGTTGGCAAGTGCTCACTCAGTGGCTTGCACAAGTACTAGAGTCTTCAAAGCAAGCCTTGTGCATCAAACGTCCATGGCTCATATCCCCAACATCTCACTGAATCATTTCTTTCACTTACCTCCTCGCAAGAAGGTCCATCAGCGCTTATTGCGATCAGGTCGATGTACACACCGGGAAGAATGTCCTCCCTTCTGTCATTTACTGAATCTAAGTTGTCCACGAGCCTCTTCTGCAGTGTTTTGCAGCGAGTTAGGTCAGGGCACAGTACAGGTGGACAAAAGTATGCACCGTCATCATCATGGTCATCCTCTTCATCAACCAATTGGCTGCCACCGACAGCTGACCGCCATGATAAACCCAAGACAGCATCAACAGCGCTGTTATAACACCGCCTTTTGAAGAGGCAAACAAGCAAAGAGAAACGTCACATTTCTTGTTTATGTCTGGAGTTGAAAGATCGGACCTTTTCATCATTGGAATTATCATCCCAGACTGGTGTATATGTATTTGAAACAAAACAAGAAGAAGCCTTATAAAGGTATGTGTGTGTGCATATGTATGTGTATGTGTATGCACATGTATGTGTGTGTGCATGCGTGCATGCATGTCTCCATGACCAATCTATTGAAGTGTGTGTAAGAACGTATTGATGGCATGCCAGATTTTTACTGTGAATATTTACTTACCTTACTTTGTTGTCAAAGTCGCAGTCGAACTCATCTTTACTGAAATGGTCTGACACATTATGGCCTTTCTTGGCTGAGTCCCCGTGCAAGGGCCAGGCAAAACTGCTGGCACATGGAAGAGTGAAGTTGGCAAACACGTAGCTGCAGACAAAAAAATCTAAACTCAGAAATTTCCTCAACATTGTAAATGCAGTTTGGCAAAGCATGCAGAGGTCTAACACGAGTTTATTCATGTTTAAACTAGCCTACATAGTACTAAACTTGTCTCGCATATTTCAGCTCCACTGGCTACACAGCAATCCCACTTGTCGATTATCCTGCAATGGCTTTTTTGACAAAGCCCTAGCAATGCTATACTGGCCCAGGCGGTTTAGGAAGCCTAGGTAGTCAAATGAATACGGTAGCTGATTTTCTGATGATTCTCTGTCTGATTCAAATGGCTGAATGATACAGTACTTCCAAAACAACTCCTTTTCTGCAGTTAAATACTTCTGCCACAATTCAGCGCCGTGACAATCACCTGCGTGTTGTGGTCACGTGCTTGAAGCTCATCTCCCACGTGTTATTTTCATTCCAGTCGGAAACAGACCCCAGACTTACTTCTCAAGATCTGAGCAGTTCGTGACAAGCGCATTCAGGTTTGGGTGTGTCTGAAGCGTTTCGCGAAAGTCCTTTTTGAAGTCTTCTATTTTCCTCTCCATTTCCATTAGTTTGAGGCGCACCAGGTGCTGGCGAAAGCGTTGCAGGACAGCTTGCCGCCCGCAGAGGCACAACAGGGCGGCCAGTGTGGGATTTCTCCCGGCCTTTTCCACAACCTCTGACCATGTAGTGCTGAGATCGCTAACAAGATCTGTAAGCAGAGTTTCCAACTCTGCCCAGGCTAGACCCACCGCCCCGCTGTGAATACGCGTCAAAACGCTGTATGGCCTAAACGTGACGCCCTCTCCGAAGCCGCCTCTCCGCCGAGATGCGGTGAACACGTGAAAAAACGGGAAGTCAACTCCCACGCCAGTTTTTGAGGAGAGTTCGAAGCACGGCACCGTGGAGAACAGTGCTCGCCGATTGCGGACTTCGGTTAGCTTCGTCTTGTCAACGAGGTCACATTTGGAGAAAGCAATCGCCATCGGCCTCGCCTGACCTTCCGGGCTGCTCAGTCTGTCTGCCATGTCTTCCGCAAGGTCGAGTTGTTGCTCCAGAATTTCGTCAACGGCGCTGCAGTCGAGCACAAACACATATCCATCTGGTCCGGACGAGAAAGCCTCACAAGGAAACCGGAAGGGTTGGCCATGGCTCCTTGACGCGAGACACGCTAGCTTGGCTGGACACCTCAAAGATGACATAGCACGTTCTGCGTAGGGCAAAGGATTACCTCCATGAGGATAGCGATCAGGACCCGCGATAGTCGTGTGCTCAACAACGTGAAAGATGACGGGTTGGTCGACGTCTGCGCATGTGCGTACTGTACGACCGTAGTAAAGATAGTGTACGGAGTTGATGACACGGTTACTTCTGAACTCCTCCGCACTTACAACAGAGTACGAATCATTCTGCTCGCAGGCTGCATAGTCGTCATGGGATGGAAGTGCAAATCGCCGACACAGGGCCGTCTTTCCGACTCCAGAGCCGTGGTCGGAAACAAGGTCGTTTCCTTCACTGACGACTGCCTCGCACGAAGACAGGCCGACGACGGCTACTGCAACTTCCGGCGTGTTCCTCAGCAGAGAATTCATCGCACGCTTAGTGATGGCCGCTAGAAGAAGCCGATGCTGCGCCGCCAGACGAGATTTCAACCTGCCGGATACAAATCAAGACGATCTTGACAAACTGACAGCACGAAAGGGTTTTGCCCGGAGCCACACTGAAGGACGTCTGAAATCTACTTCACGCTCGATGAGGAAGGAAACGTCGGTTTCGTTCAATACTGAAAGTGCGTCGCTCTTTGCTTCAGAGCCAAGGGTGCGCGACCATTTATACCGCTCTGCCCGGCTATATTTCTCCGGCAGGCCGCTCCTCCTTATAACTAGACATGACTTCGACATACAACCGGTGTACGGTGTATTGGTATCAAGTTCGGCACCATGAACATGATGAATGCTTCGTCTAAGAATCGCGTCACGCCGGTCGGGCAACATGCAACACTTGCACTCTAAATGCGCTTTAACAATACTCAACACAAATCAACACAACTCGATATCACCTTTCAAGGAATAAGGCGAAATCCCATTGTCATGGCCTCGATCGCCATGCATATGACCCATCAACACAGAATCTTCGCTGAATATCATGAATAAGCTCAGCTTCTGTTTTGAACATCAGGCCCGCTCAGCTAGCCAATGCCGTTGCGTATCGTACATGTGCTGCGTCACTGTACACTTTCTTGGAACCGGAAGTGCATAGCGCACGTTTACTGTTGCATGGTCTACGCGCTCGGATGCTCACGTTCCCGTCTAGCTATAGTCTGCAGGCAGAACGGTCCCAGTCAGCTGGGTATGATGATCCATCATCATCAAACAATATTTACTATACTGGATGTCCCGGCGAGAACCTGGATCAATATTAAATTTTACTATATAGTTGGAAAAGGATTACTCAATGGCTAATGAGCCAGGAGTTTTCCTTTTAGGAATAAAAGAGTGTACAGGAAGCACAGTCAGCAGGGTGTGATGGCTGGTAGGAAGTTTTCTTAGACGGGTGCACAACATGTTGTTGGAGACAGCGCATACTGACATGGAGCGCAACATCACAGACGTTTCTTCGGAGGTCCTGCTCTCTTCTTGGCACTTCATCTTTGACGACCGCAAAAGACTGCAACAGCTTGAGCGCTAAGCTTGAGCGCATCGCCCTGACCTTGGATACACTTCGATACGACGCATGCGCATCTGGATGGTAGTCCTGCTCACAGACAAGACAGGCTCGAGCTGGACAGCGGCGATCGCGAGGCTCGAGGGCGTGAGCTGCGCGAGTATTATGTTGGCCTAAGTTCGTTCTACAGTATGTACACGTATAACCTGCTGAGACTACTAGTGTACGTGTAACATGATACTAATTTTAGTAGCAGATCTAGCAACCATCATACTCCGCACCCCGCTGGCCGTGCAGTTTACTGATCAGTGTGATAGTAAAACATTTTCACGTAGTGTGACTAGTGTTTGTTATCACTGCACTAGTGTACTTCAGCAATCTGCGCTGTTCATGTTCCAATTTATAATTTTTAGGAGATCTTTGAACGGGAAGCGACAGCATAATTATAAGTCATCGCAGCAAGATTGTTTGTTCGTAGATATCCACTTTCTACACCAGACATGTACCAGGGTTTTGTAGCACATTCACCAAGCGCTTTATAACTTTAAGTGAACACTACACTTTGTCCGTGACTCTACATGTTCTAATCTAATATGCCTCCTATGCTATTGATATACAAGTAGAGTGTCATTTACCAGTGCATGTGTACATGTACGAAAATAACATCGGAACAATGTGGATTCGTGGAACTCGAACTGACGAATAGGCTTGAGCCTTTATGATGAACAGGCTAGAGAATGAACCCCGGTTCCGAGTTTGTGTGTTTCATGAAAGCCACGAAAAGCTACAGAAGATAATTCAATGAAGATCTCTGTACGTCAGAAGTTTATCCGCAAGGACTGACCCAGTAGTTGTCACAAGTCGCATGGGATCACTCAAAGGTCCACGCTGTCACTGAAGTGGTCGATGATTCATTTAGGTCAGACGGACGGAGTAGCTAGGAGGACCCGGGGCCCGGGGAAGCGTAGTAGATTTCTAGAAAAGGCCAGTGGTATTTCTCGCGGTTTTGTTGTGACATCATGAAATCCAAGTAGCCGTGTACATGCATGATCGAGCATGGATAATAAGTAGGTTACGCGAAAACGTCATACTTTTTGTTGTGCATGGAGTAGATCTAGTCATTATTTAGATATGCACAGGCATGATACGTACATGGCTGCACACGATTTGCGACGACGTCGACAGCGCTAAACTGGCCAGATTTATCTGTTTCCCTTTCCTTCTAATTTCACCAAGTTGCGCTGCTGGTATCCTGCCTGCAGGAGTGATGAAAGAGAATTTTTATTCCACAGTTTTTCTGAGCGAGATCTCGGGGGTCAGCTGAGGCGCTCAGCAGACTGTGCTGGCCACCACTGGCCTGCCAGTATGATTGTGGGGTCGGCAGGTTCTCGTCATGAGCTCACAGATTCACTGGCCTCTGCCCATTTTCGACCAAAAACTGATCCTAAATTAGCTTTGAGCTCTCGTTTGTGGCTCCCCTGATTCCAATTATAGTTGGGTTTGTTTCGGAATTGTGCCTGTGTTCGAGTGAGTTAAAGGAAGCGGTGGCAGCGTTTTACTTAGTGGCTTCCGATCCAAGTCACGGCAGGGACAACGTGCAAGGAGAGGCTGTCCAGTGATCTTGGGCGAAGCCGTCTTGCCGTCTGCCTTCGGACGTAACCGGTGGAGCGTCCTCGTGCGACATTTGTTCTTTGGCTTCGGGAACACACTGCCCTCCTACACTTTATATGCCGCAGCTAACGTTGACGTCTGTCGCCTTTGTTATAGTAACACCATAAGGGAAATGGCGAGCGTCGTCTCCAAGTCAAGAGGACGCTCCACCGCTGGTATGACTCCAACCTGCTGGCCTGGCGCGTTTTGGCGACGATACCTCCGTGTAGCTAGTAGCTAGTTGGTAGTTAGACAGTAGTGCTTGAGCATCGTCGCTGTCATGACTTGAATGAGAAGCCGCAGGCTGCCACGCTTTCACCGCTCTGAATCTTAGTCTACTTGCACATGTATAAAGGCACGGTCCTGAAAACAATCAGAGCACAATCTGGGAACGCGCTCGCCGCTTATCTCAACAACCTACCTGTCAGTGTTATTATGAATAGTCGCAGCCTATGGCACTCGGCATTAAGCTTTGTCCATGTTGTCAGTGCGTAGCGCGAAACCATACGCATAAGTCCCGCCATTCACTAGCAGTACGTACACGACACCTGCCTTCCTTCAACAGACTCGGTCTTCAACTACAATCAGCAGAGTCATGGCGAGCAAGCGCTCGAAGTCCTCTAAGCAGATTGGACCAGATCTGCCCAAGAAAAGCCACGACAAGATCCTACAAAATGCCAACTCTAGTCAATGTCCACCTAGAGGATCTGCACCTCAACGCCTGGTTCCTTTCTGCCGAGTTCTATCTAATGTTTTGACTTTGCAATTCAGATCTAAGTTTTAGCAAACGTCTTTCTGCGCATCTCATGACTCTGACATTGAATTTTATCCGGAAACTCGCATAATACATGAATTGCTGCTCAAGCCATCGAGTTTATGATCGCAAAAACAATTCACATGTATTGTAATGGAAGAAAAGTTTTTGGCTGAGTGTTCTTTCCAATGAATAATCAGCCACAGGCATCGAATTTGAAGACCTATAATTGTTTCCAACCTAAATTTTCTCCTGTTGAGTGCCACCTAGGGGCATCTCCCCACGCCAAAGAAGTTATTTTTCCTGCATCCTCAGATAAGGCTTTGAATGAATAGATCTCAAATTGACGAAAAAAAGGTCACGTGAGTGTATCACCTCACAATCGCACGATCCCTCGAAGCATCAACTTTTGCACAAAGTCAGCTGACCAGGTGTGTACAGGTGCAAGTGAGAACGCGGGCATAAGGGGAGAAGGAGAGGCAGAACAACTGGAATGCCTTTGAAGAGAAGGGAAACCGGGAGGAGCCACCAACATATTTTACTTCTTTTGTGAACATGTACAAGAACCCGTAGTTGCCCGGCAACACGTCCGTGCAAGCAAACTGCTCGTTGTCATTGTCGTCATCAGACTCTGGGGTTAATTCTTCCACAGAGAACCCATGAAACCCACCGCCATCACTGAGCATCTCAAAGAATTCACGAGGATCAAAACCTGCTTGAACATCTGCTCCAAACTGAAAGTCAGCTGAACCAGACTGGCAATTCTGTACAAAAAAATCATTATGCTAATGCAAACTTCAAGTTTGCTTTACATACTGAACATTTTTTTTTGAATACGGACCTAAAGCGTGTGACACCACACGCATGCTTGACAGTCTTCAGTAGGGTAACCTGAAGTTCTAGTGCTATGAATCCGCAAATAACACAAAAGGACGAAGTACTTAATGATCTATAGAAGATACCTACATGTATATATAATGTCATATGACACTCTATGGTTGCACTGTGGATCAACATGAGCACATTCCCCACTGAACAAGCCATAGAAAATCAGCAATGACCAAAATTTTCTTCTCTTAAGAGGGGACATGGACTCCTGAAGTGGATATTTTTCATTTTTGCGACAGTAATAAAATTGGGTCATTTGAGGAGCGCAAAAGTGCTAGAAAAGTCACCATTGTGGGTTGATGGGCAATTTTCAAGTTCGCTATACCTCTACACTAATTAGATCGATACCCCTAAAGCCATGTTCAGGGATGAACGTCCAAAATGGCAAAGTAGAATCCATTGAAACTTTATTGATGATCAATTGACTCCTTTAGGAGTGGAAATAATGTTCATGTGCTAGTTTTTGCGGAACTGAGTGGCTAAGGTTGACAGTAGATGCAGGTTGCATGCATTCTCCAAGTTGTCTTGTTGTACTAGGGTACTGGTAAAGTTTACTGAACATGATGGAATAGCCCACTGACAACTTGAAAAATTGTCCATCAACCTACAACTTTTCTTGCTTTTTCGTGCTCCTCAAATGACCTACTTTTACTGTCACAAAAATGAAAAGAATCAACTTCAGAAGTCTATATGTAGCATCCCCCCTCCCCTAAATTAATGACTAATCTGACCTGTAATTTGAAAAACCATTTTTTTCTTTTTTTTTATACTTTTCATTTTCTTCAAGAGTTGCCCTAGTCATCACCTCAGATATGGCACTAGATTGTGGTAAAGCAAATATGCATGCAAGGTCATGTAGAGCTGTGGGGTGTACACTGGTGTTATACTCAGAGACTGCATGCGGCATGCAAGCTACAGGCCACTCATTATACTATGGCTCAACAGGTCTGTATTACAAGAATGCAAACAAGGAGAAATGGCAAAATTACAGGTAGAGGGAGAGAGCCTACTAGGCTGCATGAATGAAAAGATAACTTGAAGTGATGGCTCCTATAGCGGACCTCGTTGGAAGAAAAATAAAAACAGGATCAAGAGGAGCAGAGGTGGTCGTGTTGTTCAGGAGGGTTCAGAACGGGAGGAGAAGATTGTACAGGAACAGAGGGTCATCAATCATGATCAAGGTACTAGCAGGTCAGTCAGAGACACAGACGTTTGGGATGGGTTGTAGATTTAGGTGGGGGATGGAGGTGAGATTAGCAAAGTTCATGTAGGAAAGGAGGCCTTGGGAGCTAATATCTAATGTGATTGGTTTTGTGGTGGTAAAGGTGTCTTTGAGGTCATTAAGGAGGGGGACATAGTGGTCAGGTTTGTGTCTGGGGGCAGAATGGATGTTAGATGTGAAAGGGATAGTCAATAAGTATAAGTTGTTTGTTTGGCAAAATCATTAGGATGTCAGGTTGCAGGGAGGTAGTAAGAATGTCTGGAGGGATATGGAACTAGAGGGGGGACAGTTGATCAGGGAGTTTAGTGTAAATTTGTGCCAGTGGGGGGTTTGATGTCATGATAAGTTGATTTGAGAGAAAGGACCACTTATTTCAGGACTGAACTGTGGCGCCAGAAATTCATCTGAATGAACTGCTTTTATCGTAGTGAATCATGTTGATGCCTGTAAACAATGCTTTCTCAGATGAACTCTTCATTTCTAATCACTGAACAATATATAAATAAGCATCAACCAAAAAGCGTAAGATGCAAGTTGATCCCCTGCGTTTACACAGCCTTACTGGGAAACTCAGTGACTGTACTCAGACAGGCAAAGTGAAAGTAAGAAATGAAACTATCACATTTAAGGGAACGTGTAAAGTCATCACCATCATAGTACAGCGAGACCCCGCTTAATTATTAATTTTTATTATTATTAGTGGCGAACTCAGGTCTAGTGTGTCTACCGTATTGTGTCTATTGCGTCTACCGTATTGGGCCTACTGTATACTCGCGCTTACTCGCGCTACATATGTCAATGCGCCGGCCCACGCCCTAGCTCGATCCTCGCCCCTTGTCGCGCTCCATGCCAGTGTGCGCTGGCCCCAATGTTGCGCTTCCTCTAAAAAAATTTTTGAAGAGGAAGCGCACACTGACATGGAGCGCGACACTGCAGATTGGCTAAGGCGAGGATCGAGGGCGTGGGCCGGCGTATGGACACATGTAGGGCGGGTAAGCGCGAGCATATACATAATACAGTAGGCTCAGAATACGCAAGACGCAATGGACGCAACAGAGTGTAGACGCAATGGAGTGTAGACACAATATGGTAGACACACTATATAGACCTGACTCGGTTCGTCACTATCAGCGGGGTATGTAACCTAGACCACGACAGCAGATCTAGATCAACCAAGTTGCATTGATTGATTGATGTTGAATTTGATTGAATTGAAGTACCAACCATCATACCCCACTGACCGTGGGCTCTAGCTGGACAGGCGCGATTGCGATACACGAGGGCGAGGCATGTAGATCTACGGATGTATAGACACAGTATGTGCGCATTTAGATACAGTAGGCCTGAGTTCATCACTATCATGGCAGCGGTGTAACCTACCGACAACTATAACCTACCCAATAGCAGATCTACCAACTATCATAACCCGCTGACCGTGCGAGTGTCAGATGATTAGAGTTGCCAGTTGGAGCTTCAGGTTGCAC
>JAOWAW010111534.1:0-13341 GCA_028565695.1 Nicola tetela
GCAATCGAGGAGCTGTGTGACGGATGGAGGATGGATAGTTGTAGGGGAGGCAAATGAAAGAGGGCAGGTGGTAGGGGCTGGGAGGAGGGTAGACGAAGGAGTTGAAGCAGAGGATGAGGGGAATGTGAAGGTGGTTAGTTGCCGGAGTCAAATCGGCACCGGGCTATCTTGCGTGGAACTAACATTCTCTTCAAAGGACCACTTTCGGACGCTAATATGATTGGGCCAAAAATCAGCCTTCAACGCCATCCTGGCGTCTTCTTCAAGGACAGTAAGACGCGCCGACTGCGTACCAAAACGCCTCGACAACAACATACGGCACTTTGTAACTCGAATACCGTGATCCTTGCAGAAGTCCGTAATGTTGTTGGCGAAACACTCCGGTGCAACGCCACAGATGGACAGAATAGAGCGTTTAATGCGTTCAGCTTCATGGAATTTGGAGGCCAGTCGCAATCGGTCACTAACTTGCGGAGGTTTCAGTTTCAATTGGCTGATGTTGGCGATGTATGACTGTTTTTTTGTTGGACGTGGAGCGCTTTTTTGTCACGGTTTCCCATGCGTTTGTTGAGTTTTCATTTTGTGAGTGAGCTTCCGAGTCTTGCTCCTGCAGTTCGATGCTCACGCCGTTCCGAGGTTCCGTTTTACGTGTGGAGGTACACTGATTGAGCTGTGATGGTGTGTGTACTTGATTTGTATCCGTTCCCGGCGGTACGCGCACACCTGGTTTGCCTTCTGATGATGCAGTCTGCTCTAGATCTGTTTTGGGCTTTCCAGCTTTCGATGAGTATGTTGGTACATGTACCTGATGTAGTGAGTACCGTACTCGGTTACTTTCTTCACCTTCGCATGCCGGAATCGAGCTATCTTTAGAACACAACTGGCTGACTTTGCGATCTACTTCTTACGCATGCTTCAAAAGCTCATCAACCCTTTCATGCACACTTTTCTCCCTGATCTTAAGGTCTTCTCTGATGAGTTTTTCGGCATCAAGGAGATCCTCCCTCTGTTTGTTATCAGTGGCAGTGAGGTAAGCGATTTTCTTCAGCAGAGTGTTCATCAATGATGTAGTCACACATACCATATCAGACGTCGTAGGCTGGTTGTCGCTGGCTGCTTCTCGTTCGTGACCATCTTCACGGTGCGGAGTAGAGTCGTCGTCATTGTCACTGCAGTCCACAACTACAAGATTCTTGCACATTTCGCTTCTATCGTTGGAGATACCCGGGAGCTCAGCCAGATCATTTGAGATCCGCGACAACTCTGCCATTGTTGCCACGAGGCTTTCCATAGTAGTTCCAAAACCCTGATCGTGGGTATAGAATTGCTCGTTCAGTAGCTTAGACAAAGAGTGGACACTAAAATGATGCTTCCTAGCACATTTTAGCGCTTTTGGAAGCAGTTCTTCACAGGAAAATGATTGGTCTCTCACGAGCGCTAAAAGCTCTTCCTTCGCCGATGGCATCTTTTTTTTTTTTTTTTTTTTTTTTTTTATAACTGCGTCGAGCTCGAGAGGAGCGCTTCTTTGTCTTTAAAGCGGCAGTATCAGCGGCACCGTGAATGTTGCTATATAATTTGCACGAGGCGCTGCTAAGCTTATACGCAGCTGCAGGCCTTGCAAAGACTACATGTGTCTTGTCATGGTATGATACGATGTATGGCGCTCTCACAAGAAAATGATCTCAAAGCTTTATCCTGGAGTTGGACGTCTTTTTCACTGCGCGTTGCCAGGCCCAATAAAAAGGACAACACGGCGTGGTTTATGAGAGTACCGTTGGGTCGTAATCTTCTTGCCAACATGCTTTCTCGAATTTCTGAAGCAGTGGGTTTATCCCGGGGTTTTACGAATCACTGCATTTGCGCAACGAGCATTGCAATTTTGAAGAAGTCAGGAGTTCACGAACTCGCTGTATGCAGCATCATGACTGGGCACAAAAAACTGAAGAGCCTCGACAGCTACAATAAGCGACGCGACAAAGAGCGGCCCACTATGACGAAAATCCTCAACAACTCAACGGTCGCGCCAGGTCATTCAGCAAGTACATCCATCGTAGTGTAAAAGAACACGAGAAACTGACCAGGACAAGGACCTCATGCTTGCATTATAGTACCTAAGATCTTGATGGTTCGATGACCTCCACCTGAAAACCGTAGCTGAAATCTCAAACGCTTGTAACGTCTAGGTCTACTAGCAGCGACTGCCATACAGCTTTTGCTAACGAACTAATCATAGCCTTGAAGGATCACAGAAGTTTATTAAATCCTTCGCCCTAGGATTTATCGCCATAAAACACTCGGTTAAAACCCTCCGATGCGCCTCCTCTTCCAAGTTCCTCGTGATTCATAGGCCATAAATCCTTAGGGTGGGGATTTAATGCACGCATATGTACGCAACAATCACCTGTAATAGTTAAACACACCACAAATAGCACTAACTACCTCCGAGACTAGTGACACACGGTGGAACAGTCACTTTTAAGAGGCTGAACCTTACAAAACGCCAAGTCATATCTATGTCTACACCTGTAATAGTTTCCTGGGCCGTTCAAAGTTTTGTACCACTTCATCATCAGGACATGCTTGACTTCACAGCTCTCGCAAGTCTCCACCAAACACCTGACCCGAAACGAGCGAATGACATACATGTAGATTGGTAGTATTCTTATCCAGCAGCAGCTATCTTACTTTTCTTAACGTTCTCACAAACCCTGACAGAAAGTCATTCTTCACTGTTTCTTGCTCTAACTGCTGGAAGACTGAACTTTCATAGGACTGGTGGAGAAATTTCGCTTAATTCCGGCGTGGGCTGCCACAATGGCTGATCCTTCCACTGCCGGTAAGCTTTTGGCTAGTGTTCATGTAGCTGCGTTCTTCTTGAGATTTTGACAAAAAGAATTCCTCTTTTCCGTTTTCGTTATGTCTGAGTATAACCATTCATCGCCCTTTCTTGCAGAGACTGCCCTCGCCCAGGTAGGGCTATCTGAAGAGGAACGTCGAAAAGGCATCACAGACGAGCAGATATTCGACCTTTCGCGGGAAACGGCCAGAGAGTGGGTCACCGTGTTCGCGTGCCGTCTACTGGACTTGCGCAAATCCGGAACAACGGCGTTCAAGCCGAATGACAAGTTCTTAAGGGACACAAAGAGGAAGCACCTGATGGGTAATCCTGGAGCAGAGCAATTGGCAAACGTGTTGAAGCTCTGGAGGGATATTACGCCGGAGCATACGTGGGGGCCACTTTGGGATACATTTCACGAGTTTGGTTTGCACAGGATAGCAAGCAAAGTCTTTGACAAATGGGAATACGGTAAGAAGCCTTCAATGGCTTGGAGAAGGTATTGAAATTGGGTTTTTTTTTCTTTAAAGCGAAAAGGCAGAGTCTAGATCTCGGCCTCTCCGATAGGCTAACTTAGTAAAGAAAAGATTAACGCTTTAGATAAATTTAAGATACGATTGTATGGAACAGCTATTTAATTTCGGTTACTGCTAGTTACGTGACTTGTGTCGTCAGCTCCCCCACCCCTCCCCCACCCCCGACCCATTCCACTGTGTTTTGTGGCATCATTTCGCCGCTGGAAAACAGCTAAGAATCGGTATTGTCCGTTCTCAAAAGAGTGCAGTATATTTTTCAAATGTGGAGAGAAACTTTGGTACAGCCTCACAATTACCGTATTTAAAAAGACTCTACACATCGTGCACAAGATTTTGGACTAACGTGCACTGCTTCTATGTGAGAAAGCCTGAACCAGTTCCCACTTGGTCAAGGAGAGTTATTTGAAAGGTTTCTTAAGTGTTGTTCTCCTTAGGTCGGTCTTCCCTGACTTCTTGGCAGGAGATCGAATTTTATCGTCTAGAGAAATCCTTGTTCCTTATAGCAAGAAAATGTAGCAATAATGTGCAACAAATGCTACACCGTCCCCTTGCGTCATGATCATCTCACAACGTTGCTGCAACGCTCGTTCATGTTAAGATTGCATGCATACTGAAAAGCCTGCTCTGCACTAGGGCGTTTGTTTTTAGATACTGAAACATTATGTCATGTTTTAATGACAAGTTTCCGGCCCAGAAGTACCAATCGACCTAAGGTAAGGTGAGGGCTCAAGGGGGTCATCATAAACACGTAATTTAGGACTACTTATTTGCCTTTTGCTGTAGTTTTAAGTCCATCAGTTAATTCTGGTTCAACTCTATCCGAACATATCTCAGTCGGTCCACATCTATGCCCTCTCTCTCTGACAAAAGACTAGACTTATCGGTATATACTTTTTTTCAAAATTAAAAATCACAGCGTCCTTTTAAATTCTGAACGGACTGTAATCCAGAGAGCTTTGCACGGCTGTCTTCGCAACTGATCATGAGTACTAGTTTTGTTGCTGGGAGAGACTGGAGGGAAGGTTAACAATGAAACCCATCAACGTCACGGTTCTGTGCCCGTTTACTATATGTATTTTTACGTTCGCCCATGCCACGAGCCGCTCAAAGTTTATGCTTATAAAGACTTCATTGTAAACAGGCAGGACCAACACGCCTTCAGCCATGAACTTGACGCATGTTGCGTCCCTGAAAACACGTGGTAAAGCCGTACCAATAATTTACGTACGCATAAAATATGAAAGAGTTTACAGTCGGAAATTACCGGTATATCAACCCTCCATAAAAGGTGAGACGCCATTCTATTCTTGCCTTGAAAATGCACCAAAGGCTTGCAGTTCTTGTCCCTTTCCCTTATCCAATGGGTTTCTTTGGCTCTCCCGGTAACTCACCGTCAAAATTAATGCCAAGGCAGACTGGCTGCAACATTGGTTGTTTGACGTTCTGTACAGCTTAACTTGCCATCTGTGTAGGACTCCAGCTGCTTGTCGGGCAAGCCAGATCTAGAGTTGTCCGTAAATCTCCCTGCACCTCTTGTCACGTGCACCGCCAGTATACTATAATATTGGTTGACATAATGACCTGACTGGAGGACCCATGTAGCACCGCTCAACAGGAAGAGCAAAAATCATCTAAACTGTTAAAAAATTCTGATTTTCAAAGCAGGTCTTGCTCCTTATGATTTCGAAGTGAGGGTTGCCACAACTTACTGAGTGGCTCTCCTCAAGCTTAAGGCGGGCTATTATAACAGCCCAGTGGAATTTGCGGTGACTTTACGCATGGGCTTTACGTGAAATAATCAGTAAAATTGTAAAAGCATCGATTGATCTTCAAATCTAAAACATTCAATCTCTATATACCGTGTCAATAGTACTGTGCATGTAATAAACAGGCTTCCAGCAGATGGTAATTTCTCCGCAATATATATCTAAACAGAGAGCTTGCTTGGTGAACTCCCGGATGCTGGCAGACCAATCAAAACAGGAGCATCTAACATAGAAGAGAATGTGAGAACCACAGAACAAAGACATGAAAACATGTCTACAGAGAAAGATGTTTCCGCAATTGTCAAGGCCAAAATGGAGCTGTCGACGTCTACAGAAGATGAAAAAGAGGAAAGCTTCTCCACTAACGACCAAAAGGAAGTAGATCCAGTAACAAGCAAAGAGAAAGGTAAGCTTTATTCTGAGGCAGTCACTCAACCAGGACATACAAACAACCAAAGCCAATCAACGAGTACAGTGAACCGACCAAAAAACCTCATGTCGTCTGGCAAGGAACAAAATGAACAACGACCAACACTTGGCCAAGCAAAACCGATGGCCTCCTCTGTGTCATTGGGGCAAGAAAAAGAAAAGAAGCAATCCAAAGGAAAATCGTCCTCATTGATACCTGGTGCATCCTCAATGGGCCAAGCAGAGGATGCTATTCAAGGCTCATTGGTTACACTGCGTGGAAAACAAGAAGAGCTGAGTCCATTGGAGCAAGCAGAAACTAAGAAACTTCCAACTACCACAAGACAGCAGAAAGTTCCAGCATGCCCTGAGAGAGTGTGTAGCAACCTCCTGGTTTTGCTTAAATTCCTACAGCCATCTTTAGTCCTGGATGATCTTCTTGAAAATGACATCATCACTAAAGATGAGTACTCACAAATTCATCAGCAGAGTGAAGAAGGTCGGAAAATGATGGCTTTAGAGTTAGTACGCATACTTCACTTGAAAAGTGAAAAGCAGATTGATGATTTGATCAAGTGTCTGAAGAGGCATGATGAAATGGCTATTATTGTGCAGAGAATGACAGGAAAACATACTGATTCTTCACAGAGAGAAGGATTCATATTGCCAGCGAATGACAATCATGCCACTCAACGTATATCAAGTAAGCTTCTTTTGACATAAACTTCCGACTAATCAGTATATGGATTCTGTCCGAGTTTTTACTGTCACTTGAAGTACTTTGACCCATTCAACTATTTCAGGAGGGTCTTCAGTCCAACATGTTGAATCACAGATAAACATTAATTTTCATTTTGAGGCTTGTCGTCTACTGCAGTGATTCCATACTATTCACTAATTTGTTGCACCTGAAAGCACTTTCAGTGCAACTTAAGAATAACGAATACTAAGTCTTCCATTTGTACTAGGACGGAGGATGGGGCCTGTTTTACAGCTGATCATTGTTTATGTTGTATGGGATTAGAGCTCAAGGAACCTCTGTCACCTTCATGATGACCAACCAAATTGAAACAACTTCTAAAGTGTTGCAATAGAACGGTCAACATTTCTGACAAACTGAGAAAATTACTCATTTATGCACTGATTTCATTTGTTAACAGAAGCTACAATCAGGCCCATGTCCCTCTCTGAAGAGGAGAGTCGAATGAAAGTCACTAGCGAAGTTATTCACCACCTTTCACGGGAAATTGCCTGGGATTGGGTAGAAGTTGTTGCTTGCCACCTGCCAGATGTTCAGAATCCAGGACAAATGGCATTCAAACCTGATGACACACCGCTGAAAGAATGCAGTAAAAAGTTCAAGGGTAACACTGCTGCAAAGTTTGTTGCGACAGTGTTGAAACGCTGGAGGGATTTTTCACCTGCTCATGCGTGGGGGCCGCTATGGGAAACGCTGTGTGACTTTGGTTTTGTCAGAGCAGCATCAAATGTCATCATGAAGCAAGTGCTTGGTAAGCAGTCTCTCTTGTGCCTTTGGGATGTGCTTTGGAACTGATCCATTTATCTGCCAGTTGGCACACTGAGAACTTGCTGCACAATCCAATTTGTCTAAGCCTGTCTTGCTAATAATCAATTTCTCTTCACTTTCCAGAAAACCCTGAGCCAGAGGAAAGCTCAAGTTCAAAATCTTTCTCTCCTGAGAAGAACGAGGCCACACCCAGCACACAAGGCATTCCACAACTAGCAAAGGAAGGTTCATCTTCATCACAGGCACCTACAAGGCGGAGTAGAGCAGACACACTCAAACAGGAGCCTACAGAGCTTGATTCAGAAGCCGTGAATCTCCTGTCCGGATCTGAAAAGTTGAAGGCCAGCCTTGGCTCTCTGCTGAAACACCTCAATCCAGCTCCTATAACCACAGTTTTGCTTCAGAATGAGGTTATCAGCCAAGATGAACTGCTAGAGCTTGAAAGGCAGCAGAGAGAAGCTGGGCGGAAAGGTGCAGCAAGTTACTTGGTACGAAAATTGCTTTCAAAGAGTGACAAACTGATTGACAGCTTCTTCCAATGCCTTCAGAAGTACAGCGAGGCTTGGGAGCATGGACAAGAAGACAAAACTTGTTCTTTAGGTGATCAGGAAGAGCAGTCCACAGATGAACCTACTAAGACTGACATGGATGGGCAAATAGCAGAAGAACTATTGGGTAAGCTCACTGATCTGCTAATGAAACCATAGCTGCAGGAAAACTCAAGGTAGTGAATATCATAATTTTCCTGAATAGTTCTATCCTGGTTATCTATATCAATGACAAAAATCAAGTAATTCAGACATGTGTGTTTATTTAAGCCTGTACTAATGAAGAATTTTGAAAGCTGCCATGCATGTCCCATTCTGAAACAGATTTGTCAGAGATAATAGTTCAGACCCAAAAATCCTGTCTGATTAGTCCATCCTGAGCTGCTTGGGATTTTGTGTGTTACAGATGAGACGAAAGGAAAAAATTATTCTTGCCTACCTCTTCATTTCTGTGGACGGGGTGATATTCTCAACAAAATTATTGGCCTACTTCAATCACCCGACACAAGTAACACAGTTATAAACTTAGTTGGTCCTGCTGGCATGGGGAAGACCAGCGTTGTCATTGCCATTTGCAGCTACCTCACTGTAGAAGACAATACTGACAGAGTAGTTGTCCCTCTCCGTGGTGTCTGCAACTTAGCACTTATTGCCATGCGTGTATCAGCCATAATGTCTAGGCTTACCAGTCATGGGCAAGAAAGTAACGTTGGTCAGGCTACTGTGACAGGTCATGAGAATCCAAGCTTAAAACCAAGACCATTGCTCTTGATCTTGGAGGACCTTGAACACAACATTGACGTAGATCTCCAGCCAATCTCAGAACACATAAAATACACAGGCTTTGCGGACATCATTCATAACGTCTTACGAAGCAGGAAATCTGTAAAAGTTCTTATCACATCCAGTAAACCGGTGACCTTCAATGATAGCGAGCTTAAGGCGAGAGAACTTCAACTGGAGGGTTTAGCTGAGAATCACGCTGTCGATCTTTTAACAAATATGCACTTGATACCATCAGCAGATCAATGTGACGTATTGAGAATAGCTCAATGGTGCAATGGTGTTCCACTTGCTTTATCTCTCTCAGCACGCACTCTTCAATATGAGAACTATACACCACAAGAACTTCTGAAGCGGCTGGAGCAGTCGAGGGAGGAAATTACCCAATCAAACAAAGTGTTATCAACCTCTGAAATGTCCCTTTTAGCTATGGTGGATGTGGGCACAAAGTCCTTAAGTGGTGATCTGCTTCACGGTTTCTATGGTGCTTCCGTTTTATCGGTCAACTTTTCCTTGGATGCAGCTGTCTCCATAGTAGACATGCCAAGCATTGAGTACTTCAAAGACAATGTTGCTTCTGAGCTGCAACGGAGATCTCTGCTTGAGTTCGAAAAATACACAGGACGCTCCACCATGCAGCCACTAGTATCACAGTTTGCACGCGAGAAGTGCCCTGATGCATTGATGAAACTCTTTCGTCGTCGGTATTGCTACTACTTCCTATCTCGGTATCGGGAGTTTGTTGAACAGGCTTCCACATTAGACGGAGAGAACGCCCTCATTGGCTTTTTTGCAACAGATTTTCATCACCTTTCCAAAGCTTTGAAAACATCCTCAGAGCTTGAGGTTGATGAATTATCATCCTTACGGCAGCTTATTGGAAATTTCTATCTCCCCTTTTCTAGAATGTTTGACATGATTGTTGGGGAAAGGGAAACATTCATTTCCGCTTGTGCTGGGGCAGCCCAACAGCTTGAAGATGCACTGTGGCAGTGTCAGTGTTTGTTATATCTAATGCACATCTCTTCCGACACCTTCAATTGGCCAAGGGTCAGTCAATATGCAAAGAAGATTCAAGAGTTGGCACTTAATCAAACCATAGCGCAGGACAAGCGTGTGCAGCTTGTTTTCTTCGCCTCCATTTTCGAGGCTGTTTCACAATATGCAATCAGTGGCTGGTCAGAAAGAGAGAATTATCTTGCTAATTGCTGCCAGGCTTCATCTTGGGTGTTTGCTAATTTGTCGGCTGGAGCAGATGATGATGTTAACCAAAATCTTCTGAAAATGCTTGCGCTGATGAGCAGCACTCAGGCAGCTCATATCTCAGTTAACAACTCTTTGCTGCTGGAGGCAATTCGACGAATCACCACTTGGGTCTCTGATATCTGTCATTCGACCAGTTCTCTAACTGTATCACAGAGAAACGCAACAGCTTGGTTTCTTCGCACTCTTCGCTATTGGTGGGCAATATGGTTATCTGTACCAAGGGCGAATGTTGAAGTCGAGAATCTACCATTCAGCACTGCTGATTTGTTGCAGGCTCGCATGGTCCAGAACCAGCTCTGTGACATAAACTCCAAGATGATAGAATCTTTTAATAAATTGTCTATGCAGGAAGAGGTTAGGCAAACCAGCTGGGAGGTGTTTGTGACAGAGAATACACTCAGTGGATTCACAAGTGTAACACTGTTGGAATTTACAAACGAAACCATCTACATGGAAAGCCTGGCACAGCTCGGAGTTGATCCAGCATTAGTGAGGGCACTAAACTTCATTGTTCTACACACGTCACCAGCTGGACACCTGTTCCTTCTGGGAGCGGATCCCTGCACATCGACTTCTATCTTTGAAGAGCATGTCCAAGCGTTCTCTATCAGGGAGAAGATTTTTGTAGCACTCTTCCTAAAGGTGAGCCCATTCAATTTCAGTGAACAGCATTGATTGAACTTTTTGGAACTTTGTGTTAAAATCTTGAACTTGTAATTCTTAGTGCCAGTTAACTAGTATATCACCTGCAAGAAGAGAAACACAATCAGCTGATAGCATCTTGTCGTCTGCTATCAGCTGAAAATCAATCTTCATACTGACCCAAATTCTGGTCTCACTATGTTTGTTTGTAGTTAACAGTATGTCAACATGTCGCATTAACATGAAGCCAACCCAAAGGAGCATTTTTCCTAGTTATTTTGAGAAATGTAAGGTTTTGCACAATTGATAAAGAAATGTTCATGTATGTCTCTAGGAACATGCCAGGGTCAGGATTACCGAACAGCTACAACACTTTCTCTTCAATTGCCTATTACAAAACCATGAGAATATGCAACAACGCACAGTGTGCATAGCTAGTATGCTTTTAATTGCACAGAAGTCAGATGAAATGTCCCTCCTACACTGGCTGCACATTACTAGTCAGAGAAAGTCCCTCACTGGAGAGGATGTCAAGAACCTTCTTCCCAACACAGCCGGAATTCCTAACTGTTGCACTAAGTGCCTAGTCAGCGCAAATGAATGCAGCCAACGTGTTCCTCCTGGTAAGCTGCGTTTCTGCCGAGGCTGTCAGGTGGTGTTGTACTGCAGTCGAGAGTGCCAACTTAGCCACCATAAGCTTCACAAGAAATACTGTGCTATCCTCAATGGCCTCAAACGATCTGGTCGCATTGTTATGAAAGTTTAACAAGTTTCCACCTCAACTTAAAGAAGACCTTGCCAGATCATGGCAACTCACAACTTTTGGTCTACTGGAGAATGTATTAACAAAGCCAAAATGCCCATCTCTCTCTCTCTTGGTGCATGATGGTGCTTGCTATTTTCAAACCATAAAACGTTCACTTCCAGTAAGAAATGTTGAACAATGAGTTGTCACCACACCAACAACTATTGTATCACTAACAAAATTCTTCCTGGACTTAATAGACCAGTTATCATGTTTTCAACAATTGCTGTACATTTTGTGTTGCGCATGTTTTTGACTTATTTCTATTTTACTACTTTGCATCTTAGCTTGTCCTGGTAAAACAGACTCCCGCAGCCGTTGAACTATGTGTGACAGTGTTTGAGACACTGTCAAGTGTGACAGGGAGCAACCGTCCACAGTGTTTGGCTACCCTCTGGGCATACTACTAGTAGTATAAACTACTCTGATATCCACACATGAGTACGTAAAACACATATAACTATACAGTCATCAATCATCAAGATATGCGTTTGATTTGTGGCTTGTTACTTGCCAACAGCAAGGCTGGCTTAGGCAGCAGAAAAATCCCATTTGGACCTTGTGAATAGTATATAGTTTGAGAGCTCAGAGCCTGAGCCCATAGTATCAGTCTTGAAAAAATATTTGTATCGCCATTGATTTTAGTATAACACACTTTCAGTACCATGGGGCATTCCAGAAGTCCCACATTTATTATACCACTCCATGGTATACTTACAACAGGTAAGTGGAAACATATGTAATGGATTTACAGCATAAAAATTAACCACCTAGACAGATTAGTCAACAATTATATCATCAACAACATCTTTCACAATAATTACCATCGCCAACTGTCACCTAAGCCATCATCAACATCTGTAATGTTGGGAGAATACTGTTTATGTGCAGTACGAATAAATGCTGAATTTGCAGGGTAAACGTACTAGCTGTTCTAATAAGCGGGATGCTCAACCATAGTACCGAAGGCTTTGTGTCAGAATGCAGTTCTCATCGGAAGATGTGAAATGCGCCCCTCTGCCTGACGGTGAAGCGATACGGCCTTAAAAAAAATTGAGAGTAATTTTTCTCATGAGAATTTGTCCAAATTTCCACGTGAAATTCGATTTCTAATGAGATTCTGACATAATAATCTTAAGAAGAATTGGATTTCACGTGGAAATTTGGATAAATTCTCATGGAAAAAATTACTCATGAGGGAGAATGTTTTGTGCTGGGAATCTTGTAAAACGCAGTTTGTGGTTTTGGAGAGAAGGGTAAACATAATGCTGTTTAGAAGAAATTTTACTCAGCGAACATGATAAATGGCAAAATTACAGACAGTGAAGTATTATTATTAAGGGCGCGTTTATGCTACGGCAGGGCGTGTAACGGGATACGGGAAATGCCGACCGGTAAAGCGATCTGCACATTTGTACATATGCTGCGGGATGACGGAGTGATCAGTACCACATGCGCTATCCACGTCGTCTTCGTCGTTCATGAGGAGCGCATGTTAGAATGCTCGCAGAGCGCTAATAATTAGTAGCGTCAAAGTTGGATATAAATATTTATTGAAAGGAAGTGTTGAGATTGGCGAGACACTCGCAAGGTATGTCTTACTGTGCATTTGCGATGAGCTTTCAGCCCTGGCAGCATAGCGGGAAGTGCTTTGCAGCCGAACGCGGGGCTGGCGTTTTGGCATGACACGAGAAATCTTCCGCGACACCGGCAAATATGTCACGTGACGCCCGTTACGATAGTACCGCTCTTGCCAGGTTTTGCCGTAGGTAGTCTTAATGCGCCCGAAGTGTAATATTGACCTCGAAATTGATCAAGATGGGATTAACATAGACTTCGAAAAACACCTTGGCTTCTCCGTGGTATTATAACTGTTTACTCTCTCGGTTTATATATCCTTGAGCGCTGTGCTATTCGGCAATCCTTGTAAAAGATATATCAATAATATCCCACATCAACTGCATTCTTGGTCAATATTATACACTTACTTAAATTTTAATTTAATTTTTTCCACTGACTTGAGTACGTTTGATGCTGAGCAGGAGTTGCTGTGTGATTGAAGTGCAATGTCAATATTATTCAGCTTTTAGGCCTTGACTTGGTGTATTGTTGTTAACAGGTTAACATTGAATTTCACTCCTATTTGACATTGAATTTCACTCCTATTTAACATTGAATTTCACTCCTGTTTTTCAGCTGCTACGTGTACTACATGTTTAGCCG
>JAOWAW010111535.1:1444-13630 GCA_028565695.1 Nicola tetela
TGGCAGGACGACAATCACATTTCATTGACCATTGTATGCGTGCGCACACGTGTGTGTGTATGTGTGTGTGTGTGTGTTTGGGCTGATGAGTTGTCAAAACTCTCTTAAGATGTCATACTGTGTTGGCATATTCCTAACTATGCATCTTGATAATCTCTTCAGAACATGTACTGGACAATGAAGCAGCAGCTGGCTCACCACACAGTCACCGGCTGCAACATCCAACCCGGTGACCTTCTGGCATCCGGCACAATCAGTGGACAGGTTAGACAATCATCCAAGACTGTTGCTAAACTTAATATAATTCATGTCTTACAAGGCACAGTTGAGGATTGTTCATCATATTCCAAATTGATTGATGAGTGGTTGTGAATCTAAAAGGATGTCAGAAAGGAAGACTGTGTATTTGTTGTTGTTTTGTGAGAGGAAGATCAGGTTTTATTTCTTGCAGTTTGTAAGTTTGTGTCAGATGTATTCTCAAGCAGATGGTATTTGCTTTGTGTTAAGTAGTTGGTTGGTGTTAGAACATATCTCTTCAGCATGATAGTGTTCCCTTTGGCTACAGTGTGCCAAAGGAGAGTTTTTGAGGTTTGTAGGTGGAAACAGAGGTATTATATGTGTTTAGTAATTTTGTTCAAAACTTGTAGCAAGGCCTAAGGTGGTCATTGATATGAACACATAGGTCTGACAGGTGTTGATGAATGAAATAGTTCCTCTCTTGGCAAATCTGAATTACTTTGTTACTGTAATTTCAGAAAATTCTGGTGGATTCAATTTTTGGTAATCTCGGCTTGAAGAACTTTTGGTGGCTCTTCATTTTCGGTAGACTGTGCTAGAGGTGCTTACACATGTATATCCCTCACTTAGGTGTACATTTAATTAGGTAGTAGAGCTATACCAAAAATACCAATATTAAATGAACACCAAAATTTTCCAAAAGAAACAGTAGTTTTGGTGTACCAATGTCGTCACCTTTTTAGAGTTCATAGTTTCTTAGACTTGTCAGGCCCTTGGGAAGGAAGGTTGGTCCTGCAGAGTGATGTGTCACATCTCTTTGGCTTTATCTGATCCCTTTGCCAATAAAGGCACTTGTTTTAGGACTGAATGCTGCAATGTTACTTTCAAAATGGCCAGTTTGCCTTCCACGTGATTTTTTTATCAGCCATTGACATTTCCAACTCGTTTGATACAGTCCAGTGCCCTAGATACTGTAATTTTACTAATAATTATTTTTGGTAATTTTCGTACTAGCCCTCTGATACCTAAAATTAAACTACACCTAAATTTTGTAAAGAATACCCAACAGACCAGCCTTAGAATGGTCTTCATGCTTGTGATAAATTACGCTGTGCATGCATGCAGCACTCCACCACTACAGTACCCACGTGAACATGAAAACTACAGTACCTGTGTGAACATGAAGACTACGCTCATGCTGTTGTCAACTCGTCGTCACAAAAACTTTTGTGCAAGCAGGACTTGCCACAACTACCGAATTTTTTTCACACCAAAAAAATAGCAAAATTACAGCAGTTGCCATTGTTCAGATTTACTTTAATGTATCTCAGACTTTGTAGAGCCCTTTAGGCATTGTGTTGTGTGGGGCAAAAAGTGTGGTTAGTGTGGATTGTGGCTCAAATTGAAGATCTCAGACCTCTCTACAAGGTGAAACTGTGGTGATATTTTTGTGATTGGTTTATGTTCTTTTTCAGGCTCCTGAGTCGTTTGGCTCAATGCTTGAGCTGTGTTGGAAGGGCACAAAGACTGTGGACATTGGTAGTGGTGAGACACGGAAGTTTCTGAAGGATGGCGATGAAGTTATCATGACTGGCTATTGCCAGAAAGATGGACTGCGTATTGGCTTTGGCTCCTGCACTGGAAAGGTTTTGCCAGCGCAGGTCTAGCCTAACAGAGTGATGTGTCACATCTTTTTGGCTTTATCTGATCCCTTTGCCAACAAAGGCACTTGTTTTAGGACTGAATGCTGCAATAATGTTACTTTCAAAATGGCCACCTTGCCTTCCACATGATCTTTTTTTAGCCAATGGCACTGAGACAAAATGTCATGGAAAACCCGTTTTCTTCCTTGTCTTTTTTTTTCAGAATTTTAGGAATGTTTCACGTGGGCATTGGTTTTGATGGTACTTGATCGTTGAGAATTGTTGAGTGCTTGGTCAACAAAAGTTGATGTGTAAATATCTTGGTGATTGTTTGGTGGTGCTGGGGGAGGGGGCTTGCTTTCTTTCTTGTTTGTAATAATCACACAAGGTAAGAGCTGTAGTATTACTCAATCAAGACACACCTCTGCTCAAGGCAGCTAAAATTCTTTACTCATATGTACCTTTGGTGAAGTTGGTGAAGAGCAAATTGTGCTTTCCAGCAACACCAGTTATTAAGCTTATTGTCTTGACTTTAAAAGTTTTATTTCCACACAGAAGCCGAAATTGGGACCTGCATCTGCATACAAGACTTCATCAAACATTGTTGGCCAGATGATCATTGTTTTAATTGCTTATCACACTATTATTTTTCACTTGAGGGCAAAAATAGGTCTATACTGAGAAAAGATAAGTGTCTTCAGGTCACAGTGCAGTTTTGAACTATTTTTGCTGAGATCATCGCCAAAGTACGTTATAGGCTACATCTTGATGTACTTGAGACGCTATTTATTAAATTCTAGTCTCCGGATTTGTGCCAACCAAAAAGAACTTGTCCGTGCTCTAAAACTTGTTTGGTCACAGTTGTGTACGTTGTTTAGCGTCTTCTCATTTAGCGTATTGTACATCACCTATAATTTGGCGCTAGGCCATTTCTGCCTTTGCCTTGCCATAAGAAATGTCCTATGTTCAGTTGTTCTGTCACAATCCCAGTGTAAACTCCCGACGAGTACTGGGCGAAACACCGTTTAGTTGGAAGTGTCGTCTTGTGACAAGCTTGTCTTGTTGTCTGCTTTAATATGTTGGTCCCTGTAGCCGGCCTCGTCCCTATAGCCGGCCGCAATGCCAAACTTGGCAGCGCCTTCTTATATGTTCATTAGCTATACAACGTACATGTATTTAAAATTCCCTCCCGTTAAAAATATATACATACATGTACAGTCGAACCTGTCCTTGAGGACACCTGAGAAAAACGGACACCCAGGCTAAAGTGCGGACAACTTGTCACAGTCCCTTTGATTTTGTGTTTTGATACACGTAGACACTTAGAAATGCGGCCACCTGTGAATTACGAAATGCGGACGCGTCCAGAGCGTCCAAGGTATCATTAATTTTTATAGAGATTTGAACCTGGCAAATACGGACAGTAGACTACCGGCATGTGGTTTGAATTTTCACTTCTGGAGTTCTTGTCACTGACGCGCAAAAGCATGGCGCCAGCCGGTGCACACATACAGCGGAACTCGGTTACTACGTCTACCCGGCTTATATAAGTACACCCAGTTAATGCGTACTTTTGGGCAATAACCGAACGGCGCGTATCGCAAATGTCATACATATTATCTTTTGGATAAGACGTACTTCCCAGTACGTACTTTCGGTTAAGACGTACTAAAAATGCCACCCCTTGCTAACAAATCTTCGGTTAGTACTTACTTTCGGCAGTTCGCCAACAAATCTTCGGCTCAGGCATGCACTTCGCCAATGCGAGATTCCTGGATCTACTATAGATCCATGACCTGTACGACTTTGCACCGTGTGCATGTCTAAAGTGCGGGCATCATAATATAGTGAGAAGGCAAAACACCTGCGATAAGCTTTTAATAGCGCAAGTTGTACAGGTCCGCTCATGCGCCCCACTTGTTGAGGTTGATGGAGCCCTAAAACCTGAAATCCCAAAATCCATGCAATCAACTCGAAACCTCTTTTCTGATCCAGGTCGACAATCGGCGCGATGGCAAATTCCACATCCAACAAGAAGGTTACTAGTATCTCTCTTTCTGAGAAGCTGGCGATCATTGCCAGCATAGAGAAGGGAGAGAAACAGGCGTCTATCTGTCGGCGGCTAAATCTCGCTAAGACAACCGTGAACAGCATCTAGAAAAGTCGGGATGATCTCAAGCGAAAGTTTGAATCTTCTGGCTTTGGCCCAAAGTGCAAGCGGATTCGTCTGTCGGTGCATCGTGATAATGATGCTGCTCTACTGGAGTGGTTCAAACAGGTTAGAAGTGGAAATATTCCCATTACCGGCCCGTTGTTAGTTGAGAAAGCGACTGCGCTCGCACATTCTTTGGGCGATGAGTCGTTCGTGGCAACGACAGGCTTCATCGGCAAGTCGAAGTCTAGGCACGGCATTAAGTCCGTATCTGGCCTGGAGAGGCTAGTGCTGTGTCGGAAGGAGACATCCGGCCGCGCTTGGGCGTGACACTTCCGGGCCTATTGTCGAAGTTCCGACCGGAAGACGTATACAACGCTGACGAGACCGGCTTGTTTTACAAGCTCCAGTCTGACAAGTCGCTGAGCTTCAAGGGCGAGACATGCACCGGTGGCAAGAAAGCAAAAGAGCGCCTCACCGTTCTTGTCGATGCAAGCATGGCTGGAGAAAAGCTGTCTCTGTTAGTCGCCGGCAAGTCGAAGTCTCCTCGGTGCTTTGCCGGTCTAAAGTCACGTTTTACGTCATTGCCATTGGAGTACCGCTCCAACTCGGAGACATGAATGACCGGGGAGCTCTTCAAGCAATGGCTGGAGAGCTAGAATTCGTGCTTGGCTTTGAAGCAGAGGAACGTGCTAGTGATAGTCGACAACTGTCCAGCTCACCCACGTGAGGTTGAGCTGTAGAATATCACAGTCAAATTTCTTCCCCCGAATACGACCGCCAAGCCGCAGCCCTGCGACCAGGACATTATTCAATCTTTGAAGGTGTACTACTACTGACCGTCACCAGCTCCTGAGAAAAACGTTGCTGGCAATGAAGAAGGGTGAAGACCTACGGATCTCTGTCCTCGATGCCATGCAGTGGCTAAAAGTTGCGTGGGAGAAAGTTTCTGGAAGAACAGTTCAGAACTGCTTCCGCCACTGCAACTTCACCCTCGCCGAGTCCGGGTCTCAGGACAGCTCCGAACACGGTTCCGAGGCAGACACGGACAACAGCTCAGCGGAGAGCCTTCCCGACGTTGAACCACTAATGGGCGAGCTGCAAAGGCGCGGAGTGGACGTAACTGTGCCATTCCGTAATTTTACAGACATCGACAGCTGCGTGGAAACGACGAGGACACTGTCCGACGCCGACATCGTGGCTATGCTTCGGTGCACAGAGTCGGAAGACGCCAGCGTCGGGCTGTTGAAGAGCCTGAAGACCATGAGCCTGTCAGATGCCCTTCCCTTGCAGACTATCGGCAAGCAGTGGATACTGTTAAACGGTTTTTAACTTGTAGGTCTAGTGATAGCGAACACGTACACCTAGTAGAAACCTTGGAAGAAGTTTTGTACAGGGTAGACAGTCAATGATCACGGATTTTTTCAAATAAGTCGGAACCAGTGTGTTCTTAGAAACTGTCATTCATAAGTTTCGCTTACTCTTCTTGCCGGAACTAATAATTACATGTATTATTCTCAGGTCTTATTGCTCTTTAACCATTTGGTGTACACAGTTTTCCGTTTTGCGTTGGCTGTGCTAGCCTTCGTCATGGCATATCACGTCTGTTGATCTACGTACGATCGTGATGTTAGTGCATGTAGATCTACCGCGATACCGATAAATGTACGTGTACGGCCATTAACGGTCAGTACGTACTGTGGTTAGTACGTACTTTTTTCAGTTTCCCGAGTGGGTACGTGGTCCGTGTACCTTTGATATCATTCAAAGAATCAAATGTTCAAATCAAGAAACCAGTATGCATCAAAACCGTGTGTCAAAAATCAAAGATCAATAAACCAATGGGGTCCATGTACCTACATGTAGTACCTTTGGTATCATTCAAAGAATCAAATGTTCAAACCAAGAAAACTACCAATCGATCAAAACCGTGTATCGAAAATCAAAGACCAATATAAAACCAATGGATCAAACCATGAATCAAAAATCAAAGATCAATAAACCAACGGATCAAAACCATGAATCATGCGATCCGCACTTAATTTCGTATCATTCAATGAATCAAATGTTCAAATCGACAAATCAATGAATCAAAACCAAACCTACTACAGTAAACGTTTGTGAATCCCAGAGCAAACATCAAATGCATGACAATCAAACATCGAAAGCAGGTAAACCAGACCTCAAACCAAGAACGGGACGACTGACTCGACGATTCCCGTTGGCGCATTACCGCGACCATGGTGAACAGCATTCTGATTGGCTGGTTGGTGGACAAGAATTTCAACGTCAATATCCTCATCCTCAACCAAGTGGAAGCCGCCAGCTTTGAAATCGAATCCTCCTCACTAAAAGCAGGCCTTGGACTCGCCTCAAGCAATGTTCAAATGCTTCCTGGCACGTGAATGACGCGATGGCTCGTTCTGTGTGTTATATCGGGTTTCTTTGATTCATTGAATGATTCGAAAGGTGTAGATCGTGTTTTTATCTTTGATTTTTGGATTCGTGGTTCCGATCAATTGGTTTTTATAGGATCTTTGACTTTTGATTCATGGTTTTGACCCATTAATGGTTTATTGATCTTTAATTTTTGATACGCGGTTTTGATCCATTGGTTTCTTGGTTTGAACATTTCATTCTTTGAAGGATAACAAAGGTACACGGACAGTACGTCTTATCCGAATTCCATTGTACATGAAAGCATGCATATGCACGAATGCATGTGTACGTATGATGTCATTGATCTTGACTACATGTGCCGTGACACAAAACTTTGAAAGAGTCTCTCAGCCTAGTCGAGTAATCCAGAAAAAAAAACATCTCACTTTATGTTCTATTCACGCATTCTGGTTGTTGAAAAGATTACTTTTTTAATACATAATACCAGTATAGCACAAAAGAAGTGAATATATCGTTTCCCTCATCATCGGCATTATACCGATCAAAATGAGGTGTATATAGTGTAGAAGTGAGTGCAACTGGGAATTAAGGACACTTAGCCTCAGTCCCTTTGGTGTCCGTAATTCCCAGGTTCGCCTGTGGTAGCAATTAAGTCGCGGCCCTGAACACGGTGTAATCCGGTAAAGTGCTACATTTTCTTTACATACTGCCGTTATGCAGCCGCAGTAGAAAAAAACGCAATTCCAAGACAGCATTTTGAAGATAATCTCACTGAAGGTAACAACTGACAGTGTCATTTTACCAGCAACTTTTAGCATTCAGTGGTGGTGATATTGCTATTCAAACGTAGTATATTTTCACTCAGACGTTCTTCTTAGCTGAGCCGATAAGTTTTATTGACACCGTTTTAACTCGGAAACTCACGCCTTCCGTTCAGGCTCTGCAATCAAGCCGAATCTGAAGAGGGCCCGTGTTTCCGGGTTGAAACGTTGTCAATAAAACCTCTCAGCTAAGCTAAGGAGAACGTGTGAGCGAACTGTTGTAAGCCAGCGAGAATGTCTGTGAATACAGTGTATTTTTTGCGGATTTTGTGGTTTATCTGGAGTTTCTGTAGTGGAAAATCCGAAAAAACAAACCGATCGAAAATCGGTTGAAAATGGCTGGAATAGGGTTGAAGGCTATACGTCCCCTTCCCTTAATTAATTTTATGTGATGCCTCAGCGGCTGCAGTTTTTACAGGTGAAGACCGTAGGTAGGATAGCGATAGGATCTATTTTTAGTAAGCAAACAGTGATTATAATATTATATCAAATATGTCTTAGGGAGAGCAAAAGCAAAGAGACATACAAGATTATGTAGCGGTGTGCGGCATACAGTTTAAATACTAGGAACAGAAACGTAATACTGGCTAGTATTCGCGTGCGTTTACACTAACTTTTACAGACAGCTTGCTATTCGACAAGTCTGTATTTACAAGATAGCATAAAACTAAGGAGAAAAGACACAAGCACAAAGACAATGAGACGGCCTACTGAGTGCATGAGAAGAAAAAAACGGGCCTTGTCGCAAACAGACATGGAAAGAGGAAACTCGGCAAGGAGTTGGTGGTGTTTGACCAGTTACGCACGTAGTCTACGCTCGCCCACGCGTACCTTTTTAAAGGATTTCGAAATCTCGTACGCGTAAACGTATAGATGCGTGTGATCATTCTTCATGTGCACGCGCATGCGGCTGGTAGATCTATGGTACGGCGATTATACTAAGGGAGGTTATAACGGTGATTATTTAGGGCGGTAATACGCTTACAACTTACAAGCACAAGGCCGACCGGGCTCTACGCGTGTGAGTAGCCGTGTGAGTAGGAGTAAGATCGATGCGCAAGTGGCCAGCCTTAAGCTGTGCAGTAGTGCACGTGTACATGCATATGTATATGTGGCCATGTTGGGACGTGCGTAATCTTGACATGTGCTATGACGTAATGCATAACAAGGCGCAACCACGGCCGGCAGCTGCTGCCAGCATGCAGTCAGTTGTAATTGTTGAGGATGTAATAACTCATGCTGCAGTATGTAAAAATATTAATATAAAGGTGCTTGAGGTGCCAGCGAATCTCACAATAATGGTGCGATCGCAGCTGCGATAGAACCTGCTGCGAAAGTGGTGATCTGCTGTTGACTCGTTGTTGACTCAGATTGTTCATCACCGCTGTTCGATCGCGAGCGTCTTTTCTGCTGTCCCTCCGCTGCCTCCAACAGATTCTCGAGGCTGCAGAGCTAGATTCTTATTCTGACAAGTTTAGTTTGACGTGGCTGTTACTAGCACATGTTCGCTAGCTGAACAATAATCGGCGCCATGAGTCTTTCCACAATCCATGTATTCACTGCGGGTAGCGACGCCGGCGCAAGTCGCGGAGATCCTCGCCGTTTCAACATCAATCTCGATGGCTACACTCCGTCCAGTCATGGGTGGATAAAGGTGATGGACTTTCAGGCGTTTAATGGGCCAGTTGCTGGAGCCATTCCCATTTACGTCGCTGAAGCGGGTAGGGACAATTCTTGGCTAGCTATGCTTCTCGGGTAGACTATTCATTTTATGGAATAAACAACTCCACTTCCAATGTCAACTTCTTTTCGTCGGATGCTTTGATTCAGTGAATATACCATTGCTCAGGATATGTTTTGAGCAAGCTTTTTGAGCACAGTAACTCACGATTCCTAGCTCTAGTTTCTGTGTACATGTAGAGCTGGAGACAACCAGTAACTTCCATGTTGTAATTCCTGGACAAACGCATCAGTACTACTGGTATCGCCGGGCGGTTATAGTTTTGTCGGAACTGAACAAATGCGCACTGTCTGTAGATGTGGTAGATTGTGAGAAATGGAGGAGAAAAAGAGAGACAGACAGACAGACAGAGACAGAGAGGTTAATAGATAATTGCAATTGTCCACTGGAGTTTGCTTCTAATATTTCACTTGCATTTGAGGTTTTTAATTTCCATCATATTGTCCAGTCTATGTCAGCAAAAAATGAAGTGATACCAACAACTTGTGTGCAGCCATGCAGCTAACAAGATAAGCAACGTGGAAAACTATTCTGAGACCAGGAAAATTCATGCTTAGTTTATCGAGAATAAGAATTTTAATGTTGAGAAAATTCATTTTATTGCTGGTAGGTGGTTCTGGGCCAACTGATCCCCATCGATATTTTGTTGATCGATCACCGGGTGCATCGAGAGGCTGGCGAGATGCGTACACATTTTATGCTTACCCCAACTCTGTACCAGGCACAATACCTTTCTATGTAATGCATGCAGGAGGGTCATCAGAATATGATCGACATCGTTCAGAGGTCACAACAAACCCCACTCCTCATCCAGGGTGGACTCTCAGCTTTACATTTTATGCCTATGCATCAGCCTCAGCTCCACCACCTCAAAATCCATCTTATCCAGTGACTGCACCTCCACCCTATCCAGGAGCAGGTGTCCCAGCAGCATATCCAAGTGGACCCATGGCTCCTCCTCCTCCTTATTCAGAATCCACTGGCCAGAAAATGGCATATCCAGCTGCTCCTGTCGCCACACCTGTTGTAAAGCAGACTACAACAGTCCATACAACTGTACACCACCATCACAACACAGGAAGATCTCTCACCGGTGCAGCTGTTGGCTTTTTGTCAGCATTGGGTGGTGTTGCTCATGCTGCAAACGATGTTATAAATGCTACTGGCATAGGAGGTGCTTCCTCACAGACAGTCGTCTACATTTCCCAGGCCGGTTTAGCTCCAGCTCCAGGCCCGCATCGCTACCGTATCTCATACACACGCAACGAATATGGGTGGAGTGACTTGTTTGCTCTGCGTGTGTTTACTGGTTCGCATGGGAACACAATGCCCGTCTATGTTTCTCAAGCAGGTTAGTAGTTCTTGCTCACAGTTGTCAGAGTTCACCTCCCTCAGTACAGTTGTACGCACAAAGTGCACACTTATGAAATTATCGAATAAATGGATGATATGTTTAGTCAGATTCTTGGTTGCTTCAGAGCTAACTCCAAGATGGATGTTTTAGTTTTCCGACTATATTGGCTCAGTGGATTCCTTAGAGTAAGAGTATTTCTGAGCTTGTGTTGTTCTTATTAATGAATCAAAAACAGCAATGTCATTCATGTTAAAATGGTGCCAAGTTTGGCTATTTTTCATCCACCATCTTCCTGTAAATTTTAAAATATTAGATATTTAGTTTTGTAAGGGTTCTTAAGAGATGCTAAAGAAGAAGCTGGTGAATGTTAATAGCTGATGTAAAGAATGCATGTATCTGGGCTGACACCACTGAGCACCAGGGAATCTACTACATGAACATGTCATATTTCAGTGATCAGTCCCCAGCCCAAAAGTAATGATCGGCCTAAACATAAGGTACTACATGTGTAGATCTATGCACTGACTCACCGTAGCCATACCTGATAACGACTCACCATAGCCTTACCCGATAATGTCTCATCATAGCCATACCTGATTACGTTCGGTTCAAGCAGTATTTCTTGGATGAGCCTCAGTTCTCAGTTATACAAAAATTAAAAGCTTGCAAAAGGTAGAAAAAATTACAAAATTTGTGTATCAGGAACATCTTAAGATTTACAGTTTATCATGAAATGCAGTAAGATACATCAACACAAATCAACTACTTTACCAAAATATTGCAGAAAATGTTGAAAGCATGACACCATTTGGAAATGAAGGCAATGATTGGGACTGTATATTAATCCTTTGAATCTCAATTGTTAACAGGTGGTAGTGCTGGCAAAGGACCTGAACGCTATCGCATATCAAGAGACGGCGATGGAAGAAGACAGGGTTGGGCAATGGTAATGAAATTCCACGTGTACTCATACCCAGCACCTGGCACAGTGCCCGTCTATGTGTCGGAGGCGGGAGGCAAAGGTGCTGGTGATTGGCATCGCTTCAAAGTCTCGTTGATGGATGATGCTGTTGCACATGGCTGGAGGCCGACTTTCAAGTTTTATGCCTATCCCCATTCACTTTAAGGTGGCTTGCAGCATTCATACCACAAAATCCCAAGGAGCATTGTCACATGAACCAGCTGGTCTTTGTCTGACCACAACAAATAGTGCACAATCATACTTTAAGCTGCCTTCACACTTGTCAACACTTCATGCGTTTGCTTACACTCATTGATGAATTGATTTGCGTGTATTCGGGCAAATCCAGTATTGTAAATCGTAAATGAAGTTTGTCGTACCAATATGATGTTTTATCATTCTGCTTTCACCACTGTGTGCAGGTGATATTTTCGCAGTGACCAATCTCTACAGTGCTCAGTGATGCTAATATTATTGACAATAATTGTCTTGCAACTGACAGTTCATTCATTGCTGTTTCATTTTCATGTTCCTATGCTACATTTCGTTGGTTGATTTCATACATTTGCTTGAAGAATGTGGCACATACCCTTACAGATAATTGAATGATCATGCTTAAATTGTTTGGTGTGATGTTGGTTGATTGTCCAAATCTGTTGCTGTCAGGAACCCAGTAATGACATTGTGTAGCCACACTCATAAGGTTTCTCTAAACAACTAAATGTAGCATAGGCTGGTTTAGTGTCAGTTTCCATTGAAGGTCTGAAAATAAGGAGCTTTGTGATCATAGTCCAACTGTGTCTGGCTGTGTGTGTGTGTGTGTGTGTGTGTGTGTGTGTGTGTGTGTGTGTGTGTGTGTGTGTGTGTGTGTGTGTGT
>JAOWAW010111546.1:0-13630 GCA_028565695.1 Nicola tetela
CAAATCATGGTCAACGCACAAAGTACTAGTGCGGGAAAGTATAGATACCGGTTCCAATCATCATCTGCCTATGGTTGTTGTCGCGACGTACGGAAGGAAGTTGTCTCCTGGGACGGAACTGGTTAAGACACATTAAGCTTGCCTCGGACCAGATACTCCATGTGGCCTCGTCAGCTACGTGTTTGGCGGGCCATTCACAATACTTACTGACCATCAGCCACTCTTGGGAGTGCTTGGAGAGGACAAACCAATTTCAGTGGTGGCATTAAGTCGGATGATTTGCTGGGCATTGATACTACAAGCCTACACGTATCACCTTGTGTACAGGCCGGGAAGGAATTATCAGAATGCTGACACTTTGAGTCGGCTACCATATTGCCAGCCAAGAAAAGCAGATTCAGGTTCAACAATGCTGGAACTGACACTATTGGTCAAGGCTTTGGAGAAAGGCTCAGCAGCAGCAGATGACATCCTCACTGCCGCTCGCAAAGATTCTATCTTATTGCATGTAAGTTGTCATGTGGCGACCAGATGGCCCTTAGGTGCTGTGGAACCGCCCTTAAGAGTGTACAGCTCTCTGAGGGCTGAGCTATCCCTCCATGGCGGTGTGGTGATGAGAGGTGCAAGAGTGGTTGTGCCAGCTACACTGAGGGAGAAGTGCTTGAATGAGCTTCATGAAGGTCACCCTGGGATTGTGTGAGCCACAAAACTTTGGCGCGGTCATATATGTGGTGGCCGGGCATTGATAAAGACATAGAGAGAATAGTCCAGTCCAGCCCATGCTGCCAGCAGTCAAAGCCAAGTCCAGCTCACAGCAGTTTACATCCATGGGTTTGGCCAACTAAGCTGTGGCAACGACTGCATTTAGATTATGGTGGTCCACTGGGAGGCCATAGTATGCTACTTGTGGTCATAGATGCACATTCCAAATGGATTGACGTTGGCATTGGTTGCACATCGTCAGCTGGTGAGACAATCACTCATCTAAGGGCCATGTTTGCATGTCATGGAGTTCCAGAAGAGATGGTGACTGATAATAGCCCTTGCTTCCAAAGTATCAAGTTTGAGCAGTTTGCCACAGATAATGGCATTCAACTCATCCACGTCATGCCATACCATCCAACATCAAATGGACAAGCAGAGCATGCGGTCGGTCTGGTGAAGAAAGCTCTGGAGAAGGGACCTAATGGAGTATCTTTGCGAAAACATCTGGCAATATTCCGTTTGTCATACAGATGCACACCCCATTCAATAAGTGGTGAATTGCCGTGCCAGTTGCTAATGGGTCAACACTTGCAAATGCGTTTGGATCAACTGATACCATCAGTCAAAAACAAGGTGAGGAAGGCCCAAGAGGGTCAGGTCAGCCAACAAAGAGGGAAAGACCGGTCATTCAATGTCGGTGAGTTAGTTTTGCAGAGCCTTGTACACAATGAGCAGTTGAATTGGGTTCCTGGTGTAATCATTGAAGTGACAGGTCCAGTCAGCTACAGGTATTATGTTGATGGCAAAGGTATTAGGCGTTTCCATGCCAATCAACTTAGGCGCCATGAAGAAGTATGGCCTGATACACATCGACCAGAGTTGCTACCAAATGAGATTCAGCCAATGATGTTATGTGGACGGCCTGAGAATGAGTTGAGTGGAGGACCGGAGGTTCCAGATATCTATGCATCTGTGGACCAGGGCTCTGAAGATCATGAGAGAAGTGAAGCAGCACACTGGGAGGAGAGGCAAGCCGGGAGTGATGCAGAAAGTAGTGCAGCGCAGCAGAAGGGGGAACAAGCTGAGGAGAACGAGTCAGTGTATGATGGTGACAGTGCGGAAGCAGCTTGTCAACCGAGTCTACAGCGTTCACAACGGTAGAGAAAGGCACCAGTTCGGCTTGATTTATGAGGAACTTATCAGGATAATTGTGTCATTGTGTGAATTCATTTGTGCGTAAACTAAAGGAGGAGGAATGTGGTGTTTTAGGTATATTCAGTGTGTAATTGTTGATGGCATGCTGCTGATTGATGTTGAGTTTCACAAATATGGGTTTCATACCAGAGCCTGTATGGCCATGGTCAAAGATTTGTGTTTTGTTTTGGATCTTGTCTTTTGTTCTTACGTGACAGTCAAGTAAAGACATTCCAGTCTCTGCACTGGACATAACACATTTCTTCTTCCTTTTTTGCCTCGGTTATCCTGGACTCAAGGATTTTGTATTGTCTATGGTTTATACTGTGTGTGTTCTGCATATACCGAACTGTGTATTTGAGGAATACCAAACAAAGACCTACTTACTTCCTGGTTCAAGCTTTCTTGCATTGTCTGATGCTGTCTGGCTTAGCATGCTGACGAAAATGGAAGGAATAGGTGATAGGTAATTGCATTTGTGTACAACCTACGGTCCACAGTGGTAGGTTGGGTGACCTGTGAACTGATGTGTCATGAATGAGGATGTGAGCTACGCCAAAGAATTCACATCATGAGCGATGGCGAGAACCAGGCAGATCACACATTTAACAAGGCATAGTTTAACAAGGGAGGACATTTAGAGTATCAGTGTTTTGCCTGATGCCACAAGTCTCTGGTCAGCCTGCTTCATTCCTGAGGAGTTGAACCTGATATACCTTAGAGCACTGCCATTCTACCGTTTTCGCTTGCTAAGAAGGTGCAATGGTAGGTTTCTGATACAGCTAAGCGGCTGGCATTGTAAATTTCAGCAACTGGAGGACCTTCCATGGGAAACAAAACATCTTGTCTGGTGTTGGCTAGGCAGCTGGAGCTGGCTGACAAAACTATTTTAATGCAAAACATCGCAGTCTGTAAGAGCATCAGCAACAGTGTGTCTGATACTGGGTACATGGCCGGAAGGCACATATGCAATCCATTGAGACTCCAAATGACTGCTAACAGCAGATGCACCACAGCTGTAACTCAGCTGATCCCTGCTGTAATGACATCAGTCGTGGAACAGTTGTCGAAGTGGAAAAGGACCTGCAGATAGCGCCATGGCTGCCTCATTTTGCATGGATAAAAACATGTTCATAAACTTTGTTTTGGAATTGTAGTTTGAGTCAGCTGACCATGTAGCGTAAATCCAGAGACCTTAATTGCCAAATGCACACACCCCAGGCATTGCCAGTTGTATCCATGCCAAAGTCAGATGTTTCAGGTGTAATTGAGGAAGAAAGATCGACTACCCATTCTGCTTCTCTAGCAAAACCTGCCTATATACAAGCATAATTTAATACTGTTTGATAACTTGAACCACTTCCCAACACTTTGCCCCGTTTGCAGTTTTTTCCGCCTCTGTAGCCAATACTGTGCTGTGAAAGTCTGTCAACAGGCTTCAAGATTTCGTTTTGAGGCCAGCAGTAGGTCATTGGTGGGGGTCTGTATTTTCAAGAAAAACACTGCTCTGGCATAATTTTATTCTTCATAAATGGTGTCAGAAGGACAAAAAGTCTCTAATTCCTGTACTGGCCTCTTCCTTTATTTGCTAAGCTAGCTCGTGTTTTCTCTGCTTGTTTCTCGCACCCTGTGACACAAACCTTAGTGCAGAATTCTTCAATTCCTTTGCTGTCTGACTTTATGCACTAATGTTCAAAACGTAGAGATTTTCTAGACTTTTCAATCTCAAGCAGTCTTTAGCTAAAATTACAGGAAAAAATTTATAAACCTGTAGTAATGAGTTTTCAGAAATTTAGTAAAGAAGTGTTAAAAAATTCCCCAAAGGAAATTGGAGAAAATTGGCGATGCTAGAAGCTACGGTAGAGGCAGAGGTGAAGCTGTTCTTGACAAATCAAAAACGTTGGAGATAATGAGCCTGCTTGAACGGGCCAATGTCCTGCGGCTGCATGATTGAATAAATGCTCCAGATAGATTTGCCTTGCACACAGGGCTACGGCCGGCACCGCACTGCATCATACTTGGCCTGCAGTCTTTTCTAAATTTTAGGTGTCTGTTACCCAGGGCAACACATAGGAAAATTAATGTAAACCAGATGGGTATAATTTTGGAAGATACTGCAATATTTATAAGATGAATTTCAGCTCAAAAGTGATCTCTTGGTGGACTTTCAAACTCATGGACAAGAAGAGGCCTTGGTTGAGTCATTTTCTGTCCCTTTATCTAAAAACAGCAGACTCTTTGCTTTCCTGCCAGACTGAAGGGCTGGTGTTACTATAACAACACGGTTTCATCACAATTTAATACTGAATGTGGGTGCATTTGGTGGCTTCAGTGGCAGACCAATAGGAGGAAAAGCTGTACTATCACCTTCAATTAAAGCATTTCTGTCGGCCAATTAGTGCTTCAGGGTACTGCATTATTGACACAGCAGATCCAGACATAGCCATGCTAAGGTTTAGTTCTGTATCAACATGCGAAATTGCGGGAGCACTCCATTTTCTAGGGTTAATTGCTTCACCTTCCTCTGAAACTCTTTCCTTAAGTGATATGGCAAGTAGAAGACATATCAACACTTAACATCCTTGCCACCTTTAACTCTTGGCAAACCACTCACTAAGACAATTATAGAGGGCACATACAATGCCAAAATGGCCTGGATGTAGTAAAATACGGACTAAAACAATTAAATATATACATGTAGTGCTGTTGTACATGTACTGTTATACAATATGACGAGACTGCATGGAGTTCAATGTAAGACTCTAGATACTTCATGGTCTGGAGATAATCACAGCAATGGACAAGCCTGCAGACAGTTTCTCACAAGTTCATGTTTTATAAAGCATTCCGATTTTCACTTGGGTAAGGTTGCAAAAGTCTTCATTAGATTGCATTACTCATCCTTAGCTCCATTTGGGAGCAAACTTACAAACTTATTATATTATACTAATACACATAGCTTACCCTAGCAGATTGGCGCTGCTCCACACCATAATTTGTTTGACAAGATCTGCTTTCAGAGCCTACAAGCGTGCCGTATCAAGAAATCCATGCTAAAATTCCTGCAGTTGGTGCTATCGCCAGCCTGACAGGGCAATTGCACTATGCATCCACCATACACAGGTATACTCTACCAGCAGTAGTGCGCATGACGCACCACGCTACAGCCCTGGATTAAGCCCATAATGAAGTTACCCTTTGATCAATAGCTACCGGTTTGATGCTTTATGTGTGATCAATTGCTGCGGCGTAGGCACACCAATACCCTTGCACTAGCTAGCCATATATTTTGGCTGCTGAGCCATTATGCAATGGAACTACCCAGCCATGTCCATACTAAATAAATTCAATGGGCCCACATTGACTTTCTCTATACAATCTTGTCTTACAGGTAACTTTTTCTTACTGCTCCTTAAACCACACCCCTTCCTGACATTTTACCATTTCAAAGAGGAGTCAATGGTGACCATTCAACTACTGGTAAAATCCAAAACTGACGGCTTAAGAACAATCGATAAATGCAAATAAGCTGAGAAATATCCATGCAGAAAGAGTCATCAATTTTAAAAAAAAATACCCAAATGGATTTGCAAATCACCATCAGGCTGGACCAAAGAAACTTACCTATTCATACAAGTATAAAAGTATGAAGGGAAATGGGTCAGGGAGCTTCTTTTCCTGAGGGTTGAGACAATGTTACGAAGTTGATCAGAATAATCGATAATTTTCCATCCCCTTCTTTACTCATAATTACCTAAAACCTAGACTAGCATCAGCAGTTACTGTGTTATCTCTAACATAAGTGCAAGTCTCCAGTACATGGTATGCTGTATGGTGCGCCACGCGTGTACAGGGGAACCGTTTTCAAGGGTCAATTTTACGTGTCACGATATGCAACAACTTGCGCTGGTGGTATAGCAGATTACCGGTATTTGCAAGTGCAGGTGAGAACTATTTACTGGTACCATGCGCATGGGACAGCTTGTCCACTGACCTCATTCACAATTCCCCCAAAACCTGCAGCAGCACCATTAGCATCGACAGCGGTGAAGATGACATGGTTCACTGCTTTAAGTCACATGGACCAACCCCTGTAGGCCACAAGATCCTGAAGGAGAGGTCTATTGCTAATGCACGAACCCCCGATGTTGTGGCCGAGGATGAGCATGATCTCCGTGAGCTAACGTTGATGGAGGTGGAGGTTTGTCAAGGTGCAGAAGAGGAATGCAGCTGCCAACCAGCAGCTCTGACAAGAGATCTGATAATGAGGTGTAGCTGCTTATCATGCACAGTGAAGCAATGCTTGTGTTTGAAATTGGAAGGGTTGAGAAAATAAAAGTTTGGTCTCCAATAGAAATCCGGGATTGGATGTGTCTGAAAAAATTTAAAACCTGTGCTTAATGAGAGATAGCATGGTTTTGTGAGCTCATTGACCCGGATACAAAAACTGTACAATGATTTGTGGTGATACGCTAATCAAATTCACAGATGGTTTCGTACACTGGAACAAGAGACGCCTTGTGATCACAAGGGCAAGCGTTTGAACTCGCCTGAAAACTTGACCAAATGCTGCCGCAGCACAGTCTTTCTGAGGCTGACTAGGCAACACTGTAAAGACACCCTAGATCTGATGGCCTAAATACCAAAAATTCCACTCTTACAGTACTACATTTTTCCGCAGACAAGCTACTGTAATGGCAGTACATTTGCCCCTGCAAGTGTGCAACAGTGTGTTTCTGTGTGGCATCTCTAGCAATAGAGTCATCAGCAGTTTTCTGGCATAGAATCTATTTGGATTTTAAAGGTGTTTGATAGATTTCCTCCGTATGTGTTGAAGGTTCTCTAAAATTTAGATCCATGGGCATGCGGTACCTGTGAGAACCGTGCAAGTGAATCCGAGACCTCCAAAAAGTGGACCCACCTTTACACTATTTCAAAATCAATGACACAGACCTTGTTTGATTTATAAGAAAGCCAAAATCAGATAAAGAATGAAGGATTCTGATCAAGCCCTCAGAGCTACACCAGCGCTAATCAGGACTTGAGAAGGTTGATTCTTTTCAATGATACACACCTGCAAATGATCTCTCCTGGATTTGGTGGGTGGTTTATACTTGCCTGCATGATAGGCCAGGCGTTTAGTTCCAAAGATGCCAACAAGAGTGATAAACAGCTGTAATAATTGCCATCGTCAGGCCCGTAGGGGCTGAGGAGGGCTCCACAGACGATTAATTCGTGTCCGTGTGTGTGTGTGTGTGTGTGTTTGTCTGTGTCTGTGTCTGTGTGTCTGTCATGCTGCAGCCGTTACAAGCCAGCGCACGCTCTCCTAACCGAATCCGCTCAGGCCGAATCCGCCAGTCGCGTCTTTTTTTCCCAATCAAAATGTATAGTAGGAAGGCGTACATACTTTAACCAAGCCATGCAGTGCAGCTGCAGCTGTAATGTATGCCGTGAACCGAGGTCTACCTCTCTAAATACATCGCCGGAGGAAAACCTTTCCGAAGCCGAGTAAAAAAAAGGGAAGAGGAACAAATTCTAAACGCGAGCTGAGCCTCTGTGTGGCCGACTCTCCCTCATTTGTCGTGTACCACCCTAGGCCCTAGTCAAGCTTGCTCCTTTGCCTAACCGGATAACCGGATACCGTAGCAAAATCAAAGTAAGCGTAACCTCTGCCCGGGCCGACTCTCCCTGAGTCGTTTGCCTATCGATTGGAGCGCTGAACTTTTGAAAGTGTTTTCTGATATCGATCGGGATAGGGAGTCCCGGGCCCACCGCTGATTCGATCGCAGCTGTTGCCGTGTGCTCTGAACTTTTGACGGAAAGGGCCACATGACTCATGCAGTTGAATGCATGCAGGTGGGTTTGGTTCCGCCAAGCTGCAACATTTCCAGCATACTGACACTGCGCTTAGTGGACGTAGGTTTGTTTCAGTCGCGTCTTCAAGATCTACATGGTAGACTGCGTGATGAGCATGAGCTCAAGGAACTCTGTCGCTGTAAACAAAATTACAACCTCTTTTGTCCCGACCAAAGCAGCTTAGCTTTGTTGCAACTTGTAGCAACCCACGGCTGGTCCTAGTCCCGATTCAATGAGTTCTTCAAAGTGGACATTGCGTGGCATTAGACATCCGCTATATGTAAACCATATGGCCGGGAATGGCCCCATGTGCACGCCACTTGTATTACACGTCAAGCGTTGGACGGCACTTACTCAAACAAGATGGCTCTACTCCGCTCCACTTTCCATTAAACTGACAAGTTCTGTTTCGACAGCCCTTCAGTGTGTGTCCCTTATTACAGGTAAAGATTACTTCGGCTTGGTAAGTCCTTTTATTACCACTTGCACAGAATTGTTTCAGCTCTAACATTCACCCCTTTGCGTTATTCTTGTTTACAAGGCTCAACCAAAGAGGGTTTAGCCCTGAGTCTTAGTCTCTGTTCATTGTGTCGTCGGCGGTATGCATGTAGCCACAATGCCTCTTTGATGTGTCGCGCCATCAGGTTTTCTCCATTTCTAATACTTTCGGGTTCTGCCAGTTGAGTTGGTGGTCGTTTATCAGAGCGTGATCAGCAGTGGCAGAGAGAACGAAACAGTTGTTCTTCACGTGTGCAGCATACTCTTTTGCTCAGGTTTCAATGGTACAACCGGTCCCTCTGATACTGCATACCCATTCTTGTTTTATGCTGTCTGATTCTAGTGCATTCTGCACTTTGTTACTGTTTCACGACTTTTCCTCATATACATAGCTCTCTATAAAACGGCAGACCTGTTATTCTCTCTCATTCTACCCAAAGGAAGGTGAGGGCAGCTATCACTGAAACGTTGTTTTCCATAAAGTTATGCAGGAGCGTAAGGAGAAATGTGTCTAATAGCATACAAATACACTGCACTTATTCCGGCACAACGCTTCTGTTCCATTCCATTTTCCGTTAGCTTTACAGGTCCTGGCTCCAGAACCTGTCAGAGTGTATCCTGTGTTACATGCAAAGGTTGATACATTCCCATAACTTAATCTGTTAACTGACATGATTCCATTTTTTGGAGCGTTAAGCATTGAGCAATTAACAACTGCAAACAACAATAAACAACCTCTTGAGAAACACAGCCTAGGGGTAAAACGATTTTACTGGGTCCTCGTTACACCATTCATTACGTTTGGAGATCATTAAGCAAATGAGTACTTGTTAAGGAAAAAAACAGAGAAGTATAATGTGTTTAGACTATGCTGTGGGTGGCCTGGATCTCTTATGCCAGCTGAACTAACTTGCACATAGCTGCATGCTAAGCTTATGCAGACTATGTAGTGTCATTTGAACTAAAGACATACTCACTAGAGTGCAGTGAACCGAGCAAGAGTGGGCTTTGTCACTGGTACCTCCTGTCATGCACATTCTTCCTTTCAGAATTGAACCTATAATGCATGTACATGTAGCCTGATTGAGGGGACAGTGGTCTTATAGAGTACTTGTTTGCTCGCTCACTAAAAAAAATGCTCGCTCATTAGCTTATAGATACAATCAGTTTACCAATAAAACACACTTGACCAATGTGTGAGAGAGGAGATAAGTGTATCTCTTTTCAAGTACGCATGTTAAAAATACACAAAATGCTATCGGCCTGGAATGCAAATGCTGTGGCTAGGTGCACACAATACATAACCAACTGCACTGTGATAGTGGGCAATGCAGAACCAAAGCAAGAAAAACTGTATAGATGTATTGTCAACGTCATCGCTGTAGTGTATCAGTATGCAGCACTTACTCGAGCAAGATACTTCTGTTCCATCCCATTTTTTATTGGCTTGACAGGTCCTGGTTCTGGAGCCTTTCAGTATGTATCCTGTGTTACAGGTGAAGTTCAACTGAGTTTGGTACGTTGATCCCTTTCCTTTCATCACACCATTGGGAACCATCAAGGTTGGACAACTGACAACTGAATATATAAAACAATGACCTCTTCTAAAACAAATTCAATTGAAAAATGTGATGCACAGTATTCGACTGCAATTGTGAAAATGACGTTCTTTATCATTTTAATCTGATGCACACCAAAACTGGTTGGAATGAATTTATTTCTCACAACCTTGAAGTGCGTTGGTAAGGAATTATAATCGGCAGATTGTGCATGGGTAAGGGATTGTGATTTGCAGATGGTGTGTGAGTATAAGGGGTTGTGATAAGAAACTCACAACCTCTTAGGAGATAGGCAGTTGTATGAGTGACATCACATGAGTTGTGAGAAACCTCTCTCCAGCGACTCAGACATGTGCTTGGGTACAGGAGTTGTTGTCAGTGTAGGTTGTACACAATGGATTGGTCTGTTGACGTTTACACCAGATCAAAATGTGTCAGCAGTGTGCATGCTATGACAATGCTTACATGCCTGTAATAATGCAGACTACTCGTAAACGGACAGAATCTCAATCATTGATATCAACCATGCATGTCTATAGACTCTATACCATAGTCTTCTTTTCAGTGTGAAGTTTCCAAGGCAGTTTGTTGCTATGTAGAGCTGACACCCAGGCAAGAAAGCCTCTGTTTTAAGTCTCCTAGAAACTAGACAAAATGGCTGAGATGCAATGTCATGTGTATACAAGCAGAACTCTTGGAAAAGAATGGAAACAAATCTAGAAGTGTGTGGCACAGGCTATTGTGAAAATCCAATCTGTGGTAAAGAATGAATGGTTTCATGTCAATCTCTGTAATCTATAGGGGTTTCCAGGGTGGTCTCTCTTCTGCTTTAGCAAACTTTTTCCAATATTTCTGTGTAGAGAGAAAGAGTTGTGTAGAACACTTTAAAATTGAAGGTGGTACAAGAAATGAGGTGTTTGTTCCACTTGGTACCTCCCACCAAATATCACTTGCCAATGTTCTTGGGCAAAAATTGTGTATGTGTAACTCCATGGGAGTTCCTTGCAAATAGTGGAGCAGTGCTGTCACATATGTTGCCCTTCGATTACTTGATGGATTCAGTTTTCAAAGAAAGGACTTTATTCTTGAAGAAAAGTCAAATATCGTACAAAGGGGAGGTTCTCTTGTCAGAGAGAGAGAGAGAGAGAGAGAGAGAGAGAGAGAGAGAGAGAGAGAGAGAGCAGAGAAGGAGAACCCATCAACAATTCATTTGCATCAGTGGCGGCTTAGCAGATAAAGAAGAAAAGAACTCCTGTTATTTTTGCCGGCAGTTGACTTGATGGTACTGTACAAGAGTCTGGAATAATAAGTTTAAAGCATTGGGAGTTAGTGTAAGATGCTTTCTTCACTCACAGATATCAATTGAACAATCAGAATGGCGCTCAATACTCCGTGCAAAACTGATAAATTCAAGCAGCTGGAAACCCTGACTTGGCACTATTTTGAATTTGCACACACAAATGTGTCTCATACTGTTGCACACAAAGGATGATGTTGTCTTTCATTAACATCAGTGCAAAGCCTCCCTTAGGGTTTATCTGCTCCCACTACGCTAATATGATGCCATGTCACAGGTGTGAGAGTGGAAAAATCCCTTTAGAAATGATCCCACAGAGCTTCTTGATTGCATGGGGCCAGCATCGACTCTGTTTAGCACAGCACCTACTGAGATCAACTCCGTTACCTTTGTGGGAGAAGACAGCGCGTCTAGCAGTACTTACTTAAGACGAGCATGTGTGGGTCCCTGATGCAAACAGAAATGAGGGTGCTACTTTAACTTAACAGTTTCATGTGAGTGAAATTGCTAGGTGTCTTCTGCATTAACTAGTTACCATGGTGATAACAGGAGCTAGTCGTTCCACATCAGTTCCATTTGGCAGCATGTTTGCAACATTGTGATATAAAGTCATAACACTTACTCATGCAAGATGTCTCTGTTCCACTCCAAGTTCCATTTGCTGTACACATTCTAGTTTTAGGGCCTTTGAGTTCATATCCTGTGTTACAAGTGAATCTGCTTTCAGATCCATAGGCCATTCCATTGTGCGTCACACTGCCATTTGTGGGACTCAGAACAGCCAATTTTGAGCAATTAACAACTGTAGAAATCACACAATAACCTCTTCAGAAGAATAGTTACTTGTTCAAGACAGCATATCACAATCAGCACAAGCAGTAATCTCTTTAAAAAGCACACTTTTTCACTACTAAAGTTTTCATTCAGTGTCAACACACAATTGAGACCATATCAGCACCTAAGCAACACAAAATGAAATCTTCTTGACTGGATCAAATACAGCTCGTTCATGATTCTGGCTGTGGAAATGTCCGCAGCAGTGGTAGGAAGTCAGTAATGTGCCCCAAAACATGGCCAACAACCATGACACCATAAGTGATAACTTACTCCTAACAACTGCGCTACTTGGGACTGCTTGCCAAGAGCCGGTGACAAGGGACTCTAGACCACTTGCAACCTGCACCACACAGTTGCCGTGTGCTTTGTACACGTTTTGGTATTGAGCTCTTTGAAAATGAGCAAGAGATGGCTCTGAGGCGGCCATTTAGCTAATTTACTGGGATAAGCCTCTCATATGACTCTTGGCATTGGAAATACTGGACTGCCATCAATAAGTTCTTCGAGAACAATTGCAAGCCGCGTCACACAGTTGCAGCATGCTTTCTTTTGGTGGTGGGCTCTTTGAAAACGAGTGAGAGTCAAATGGGATCTTTGATAAGTACAATATTCACCTCGTGTGCATGACTATCGGCATGTATTATATATATATATATATTATACATGTATATATATACAATTACAAATATATTTATATTTATATTTAAATATTTCTATATATATTTATATGTGAGCCCCTATAGCGGGCCACGGTCCTATAGCGGACCACACTACTAAATTTAGCCATGGGCAAGGTCAAAGGTCAGGCAGGCGGAACATGCCGTTGCCAGCATAAATTAGAGTCCACAACTGCTGGAGATTGTTTGCATGAAAACATATCAACTGAATGTGTTATTCAAACAAATCAGCTGACTGGGGCAACCAACCAGGACAACCAGGTCTGTCGGGAAAACATCCTATCCTTGCCAGTTGATCTCTCCTGTTTTTGGTCTCCTCCACAGTGGTCCTTTGATGATTAATGAAGGGGAGCTTATCCCTGTGGACGGCTTCCACGTAGGAACTGCATCGGGGATAGTTCAAAAAGCAAGTAAGACAAAGGACAGAGGGGCAGACCAGTTTTGGTCAATATACGACGATATTGTTGAAGCCTGCAAACTGAAAGCCTCCAACAAGACCTGGGGAGCTTGAAAAATTATCCAAGAACTTTCCTTGACACAGCAAGCCTTATCCATAAGTGAATGTCAAGTAAAGAAAGCCCTTGAGAAGTTTTGCAATGCAAGCTGGTTTCTCGTTCGATGTCACTGAGGCACAACATTTGAACTCCAAACTCCGCATTGATTACTAAGCTTTGCGTTGTTGATAGGGCTTGAACCTTTGATCCTGAGCATGACCAGATTTGGTATTGTGGCCCACTGTAAGGGCTTGGCCTGCTACAGGGTCTAACATATATATTTGAAAAGAGCTCTTGGAATAGAAAAAAACAATACTGCAATGAATGCGCACTAAGCGACACTCATTTGCAAGTCCTGAACATGTTTTTGGTCCTTCTTTTCAGAAAACATACAGGACAATTCATGGCAATAACACAGTACAACTCTTGTACTGTGTTTATATATATGTATATATATACATGTATATATATATATACATGTATATATATACATGTATATATATACATGTATAT
>JAOWAW010111568.1:3000-13628 GCA_028565695.1 Nicola tetela
CCCAGATCTACCACTCAATGCCCAGATTTACCACTCAATGCCCAGATTTACCACTCAATGCCCAGATTTACCACTCAGTGCCCAGGTTTACCACTCACTGGCCAGATGTATGTAAAATTGAAACAAGCACACGACTGATCAGTAAACTTACAGCAAAATTCTTCACCCCACGGCTCGGTGTTTTGGCATAGTTCCACAATTTGATCATGGAGATGGTGATCGGCTGTTCAAAGACTGCGTAAACATAGTTGACCTGAGGCAGACCATCACAGGCAATATTGGAAGGCAAGACATCTTAAACAGCACACCTTGATCAAATGCCTATCTTCACATTCAACGTTGGCTCCCTTCGCTTTTCTTCTTCATTCTTGTCTCATTCCTTCTTTTTTCCATCACTGTCACATCCAAACGGCTACTAGCCAGGAGACGGCCATGTTGATAGTGATGGTGGAAATTACAATCATGGCACTAAAAACAGACATACTTTTTTCCAGAAATACAAGCAATAGCAGAAAAAATGATTAATGGCTTTCAGGTTGAAAATCACATGAGAAAATAAGGTTTGATACAGTGACATGAGTAATGTAAATATACAGTTAAGTGTTTTCATTTGCAATTTTTTTTTATCAATCAAAACCTCACCTGTTGTGGTAAGATAGGTGCAAGCCACATGTGCTGTCCATCAAATGTGTCGTTCACACCATCCAACAGTTTGTCAGGTGTGCGGACATCACCACCAACACCGTCAAGCACATTGCAACTTTCTGGGAATGCTGTCAGTGCTACTCATATAGTCAGGAAAGAAGACCACCTCACTTCAAATTATCAACTGGAATAGTGATGTCACACACCTATACACAATAGCACACAACCACTAAATGGTGTGCACTCTTGGAAAACATCAGGGGAACCTGATTACTTTGCAGAACAGCACAGTTACTCCCTTATCTAGACTGGCATTGCCAACTAAACTTACTCTTGGGGAGGAAGGAGGGACTGGGTAGACTAAAGTATAGACTCATAGCTGAGACCAAGGTTATGACCAGCAAATCATAACCCAAGCTGTGTAGCAACAAGGGATGTGATGCAGCCGGTTGCAACCAAGTGTCAAGGATATGAATCTATTTCTCACAACCTATTCACAACCTTGAAGTGCATGAGTAGGGGGTTGTGATTTGCAGGAAGTGAGTGGAAAAGGGGTTGTATTTGTAGATTGTGCGTGGGTAAGGGGTTGTGATTTGTAGATTGTGCATGGGTAAGGGGTAGTGATTGGAAAATCACAACCTCTTAGGAGATAAGTGGTTTCTACCGGTATGGGTGATGTCACGTCAATCATTGCAAAGTGAACTTGCTGGAGAGAGTACAGTAACACTGCTGATCTTCCATTGTGGGAGCAATCACGAACATTGCTTAATATTACACTATATATTCTTTCCTCTTCTTTTTATAAGAATTATACAATATGGTAAGTTGTTCTAGTCAGGGAATGAGAATGCTCAATGTCTTATATACGTCTATATACACACACTCACGTGTGCACACGCACACACACTGTACTTCAATTCGAGAAAGGATACCAGCTGGTTCTACTGGCTGAGCAAATTCATTGTAAAACTCCAGACCATTGAGACCAATGTAGTAAGCGTCTCCCCATGTGTCAAGCAACTGAAACTTGAATACAACTGCAACCAATGTCAAGGAAAAATTCTCTGGTACAGGAATGCTGAACAGGAATTGGTAGTCTTCAGCCACATCAATGTAACGTGAGAATGAACTTGTGTGAGAAAGAAAGAGAGAAAAGAGCATAGGACAAGAGAAACATCCTTCAGTCACCAGTGAGGGAATCTTCCCCAGCCATGCAGAAACCCATATCTACTCAAACAGTTTGATATTTAGCTGTAACTTGAGTGCCAAGAGGTTCAGAACATCACATAACAACAACAAAGAACAAACTTTGTAAAAACATGCACTAATAAACTGACACTATGAACCTGAATACAGCATTGAGAGGATACAGCCAGACGGGAGTGAGACCACTTCATAGTCATCATCTGTCATTAGTGGAGTGTGTGCTGGAGTAGATCTGGTCAGCATTTCAGAGACAAGCAACAGAAGATTCAGTCTCTGTGAGTCTCACACACCCAGAGAAGACTATAACAACAAGAAATCTTCAACTTCACAGAAAGTGTTCCAACCTGCATGAGAACCATCGAAGAGCAATCTTAATTCTCAGATAAAATGAAAATACATGCTCACAACTCACGTGACATCACCCATACAAACCGCCTATTTCTAAGAGGTTGTGATTTTCTGATCACAACCCTTTACCCACACACAATCTGCAAATCACAACCCCTTACCCACGCATTTCAAGGTTGTGACAAGGTTGTGAGAAATACATTCCTACCCTTGACACTTGGTTGCAACCGGCTATGAATCTATACAACACAAATGGCTTTGAGGCTCAAAGTCTGATTGCAGAACTTGCAAAAGATGAACAAATAGCTGAGGTGACATTTTAGCCAAGTCAACAGTGTCAATATATGCACTATGATCATATCGGCAGCATCAGAAAGGCACAGTGAAAAATTATAAAGTTGGATAGGACATCAGAACACGCACAGAGATACCCCACAGGCCTGCTGACGTATCAAAAAGCCAGGTCAGGGTAAACCTTGCCATGCATGATGCTGACCTGATGTGGACAACCCATCCGCTTGTAAACCCTTACTAGTGAGCGAAATGTAGATACCTGATATGTGTAATGCATGTACACTTAGTCACGTACACTCACATTAGCCATGCATGAAACTATTCATCATGCATCAGTCCCTTTGAGCCTGATGAGGGTAGGACAAAACTGAAAATTTCCGAGTGACTATTCTCAAAGACAATAGGCTATATTCCTCTGTGATAAAACAACCAACCTTTCAGAAGCCACTGTTTCAGGCTCATTGGGCATGGTGGCCATTTTGAAAGGAAGTGATTGTTGAAAAAGGAGAGTTTGACCAAAATCATAGTGACAATTGCCAGGAGCTGCAACAGATAATGAAGAAGAATTAAAAACTAGGAATGAGAGAGAGAGAGGTAGAGAGAGAGAGAGAGAGAGAGAGAGAATAAGGACAGACGGAGACCTAAAACGAGAATTTATACCTACCTCTACGAAGAAGGAAGCCTTCATGTGGAGATAGTCGCTGTTCATCCAGAAACACGTGAACTATTTTTGCCTAGGAAGCAGAATAAACCAAAACAGACTTCAACGACACAGACACACTGAACCACTCAACTGGCTAGTAAAAGTAATACAAGCATCTTCTCCACTCCCTAACTCAAGAAATCCCCTTCTCATTGTATGTATATACAATTGCGATTCTCAGTCCATAAAACAACAAATTGATAGACTTAGTGTCCAATAACATAAAAATAACACAGCCAGTTGTATCCATCACACAAACAATCAGTCCTACCCCAAAGTATGAGTCTTCCTCTGATCCATTGTAATTCCACACACGCAGAGCAGTCACCGACACTGACAGGCCGAAATCAATTGTTAGCGTCGTTTCCTCTTCATCTCTCAACATTGTCAGCCACATGTGCCGAACATCACAAGTAATATTGACACCATCTACCAAACTGGGAGAGAAAAGATGATATTATACTGACATGCAATTGAGATCCCCACCACCACCGCACATATGCAAATGCAAACCAATCACTGTCTCTTTTTTTGCCTCCAGCTGGAGTGCTCAGCAGACTCAAACCTGCAGTGACCCAGTGCCTAGCCGAAGAAAAATCCCGATCTTAACTGCTTGACCAACCCGCCAGTTCATGACTGGTTTATGATTCTCTCTGCAAGAATGGTCTTCAGACGTGTGAATGCGTTTATTATTAAGCATCTTGACTCTTAATGGCATGGAGGGATAAACTAAAAATATTTCTTTAGCCATCAATAGCAAGGGATGGAATATGCCATGGCAGCCCTGGAGAAAAACCTGTACAAAGTCCAACCCTACTCATATTCTACACCCTAAGTTATCATATGTAAAATAACCACAATTAATACAAAACAAAGCATCTTACTCAAGACACCTTCACAAATAGCTTGCAATAATTACATAAAATGAAAAAAAGTGATCAGATGAGGTCTTTATAAAAAGAGGAACAATGGTGATTGGGGTCAGGCAAGAAGTAACATTGAAAATGTATGCATCTTTGTTCTGTGGAATTCAAGTGTTCTTCTCATGTGTTAACTGTTTTGACTTTTTGGTCCTTAAACAAAAAAAAAAGACAAGAAGAGTTGAAACCCTTCCCAACTTACTTTTCCAATCTCTGGAAAGCATGGCTTAAATCGGGCAAAATGGTGATATCACGGGGTGATGCCTACAGCAGATGAAATCACGGCATTAATTAATGTCCCACAAAGTAAAGTTGTAACAAAAAAAGGGACAGAGAGGAAATGCCTTTCATAAAACTATCCTAAAACAAATTAGAGAAAGAAAGAAAGGTAGAAAAAATGTCAAAATAAACCATCGACATCTTACATTCACTTGGTCAGCTGACAAGGCAATAGGCTGACCACCGTGTCCCAGGACCTCCAACCCAGTCAAGCCAACATAGTCCTCTTCACCCCATGTCATTGTGAAGTTGAGCCGTAGCACTGCAATCATGTCAAGGCATTTGTGCTCAATACAGTAGACAATTCAAAATGAACACTCAGCCATAATTCTCATGGACAGAAGACAGTTGTCTTTCTCCAATTCTTTTATGATTTTGGTAAAGCAAAAAGGTGCCAGCAGCAACCAATTTCAGGTTATGCAGAACTGCATTGTTACAAGACTCTCAGACATGATCTTTAACAAGCAAAAGAGGAATGTTTGTTACCATGGTTACCTTGGCCTTGGAGGTGTTCCTTCTTGTTCCACTGCGCTCGTTTATGCTCTGAAAACAGGTGCAGAAATTAAAGGTCAAAACTTGCTACCAGAGAGTTTACAGGACACAAAAACAGTGCAAATGAAAGAAAAGGTCTTCAAACATAATTTTCTTGAGGAGCTCTTCAAAGTCATCTACACTGGGTTGCTTGTGCCATGAAGCGCATACATTGCTAAGGTATACCAGTTTTGATTCTTCTGATTTTCCAGTCTATCTCAGGGTAAACCTCAGTGTCCCCAAGGAACTCATTGCCCATGCCAAGAGCAATAACTTACAACATGCACATGAGCTATCACACAAGTTAAACTCTAAAATCCCCATGCAAGAGCTCTTCAAAATATTTTGCATTTTTTTCAAACTGTATTGATGTTTCATTAAGTGAATTTAACCAGTATGCTGTGCCACCCTTTCACAGAAAGTGTAACAGAGACAGGGATTATAAAAAACAATGGCAGAAGCAACAACAACAACAAAAACTGCTGAGTTCCTTGACTAAACTTACATCTTCACCTAAAGAGTGGACCAAACATCTGTAGGAGCTACCTCGGCATTTCACAAGGGAATTACTCACACCTCATTACACAAGGGGATTACAAATGGCCATGACTGACACTGGCACCTGGTCTAGTGGTTCAACACTCGACAAAACAAACCTCACACCCTACCACTGCGCCTGACCTTTTACAAGTGTCTCACCTTTCACAGCAGGGCCAACTGAAGGATGTTGACCGGCTTGTGTCATGGGTCTTTCTAAACTCTCCTTCCAAAACACAAACACACTTGTTAAGCAAAGTTCTCGGGATCAAGTGAAGATTGTCATTCTGAGAGATTGTTCAAGCCACCAATTAAAATGCAACACCACAAAAATCTTGTCTCTACCTCTGATGGTACTTCCTGCGTAGCAGTGCTTGGTCTCTCGTCGGTTGTTGGTGACATAGGAGCATCAGCCATTTCGCTGCCTGTGTCAAACTGATATGATATGTCAAACTGACTTACGGCAGTCAATATAGCCTCATCAGTTGTGAAAAGAATAGTCTGCAAACAGAACACCACAGACATAAAAAGACACCTGTTTAACAACAAATGCAGCTCATTCATTGTCAAAAGAAACTACCAATTTGAGTCCATATTCAAGAGAGCCGCAGCTCTCAATAAATCACACATCTTGTTTTCATGCATAAAATGTTACAACCATAACTATGTGTGCGTGTGTGTGTTGGAACAATGAGACTTGTCTTCTCTATGGCTGAAAGATTAGACAAGCAAAACACATAAGCTCACACTAAAAGAAAAAATTCAAGAAACTCATTGAAGAATGAAAGAGAGCACACATCAAGAAAACGATCAGATGCGAAAAAATCACTTGACAGGAGAGGACTAACATCACCAAATGCTTCTGTTCCACCCATCAGTCCACCGCAAGCTCTGAAGTTAAAGAAAAAAAGGCAATAACACCACTAATAAGATGAAGAGCAGACAGAGACAATGTGTTGACTACCAGATCTCCTTCAACATACAACCAAAAAGAATCTAAAGAAAGTGAAGACAGCCCCCCAATTTTCACTTTCACAAGTGCCACTACTCTTCACACTTGACTGCAGGTTCTTCTACCTTGCAATTTCCCCACGAAAAATCAGTTGGCCATCAAGCGTTATCAACACGTGGCGAGCTCCTCGAAAGGAGTGAATCCGTGACTTGTTGTAATTCTGTCAAGGAAGAAGACAATGACAGCCTCTGTAGACTTTCTGAACACCTCTCATATACCTTCCTCTACTCATCCCTATGACCTGCACATGCATGGCTAGCTTAATGCAATTAACCTTCAAACAACTGAACTCCCCCCACCCCAAGATTCTTGAAAATAGCAAAGTCATAAGAAACTGCTACTGACGTAGTGCACGAATATGACACTCTGGACCAACTTTACAACTCATCATATTCTGTAACAAGTGACTGTCATTGAGAAGACAACAGGCATGCATTGGCATCACAAATGATAGTTAACTGCCTTACCCAAACACGCAGCATGGCAATAGTTGCTGGTTGTGTAAAGTGCAGCTGAATAATGTGATCTTGTCCATCTGTGAATGGTGCCAACCACATGTGAAGGTCATCCCTGATAACAACAAGAAGACGGGGAGAGAGAGTGTGTTTGTGAGCTACTGAGTCAGTGAGTGAGTGAATGAGTGAGTTAATGTGGCAGAAGTAGATTTACCCTTACCGAGTACGATTTACACCATCAAGTAGGTTTTCTACGACACGTGGGTCTTTGCCATAACCAGGCAGAACATTGATGTCCGCTGGGACAGCAGATATCTACAATGAGTAAAGAAGTGCAGACTCATTACATCTCAATACAGAGAGGAACTATGGCCATACCTTGGTATGAAGGCATGGCAACTCATCAAGGACATCATGATATCAAACAGGAAGGACAGCAGCCATTAGCAACCTTTGAGGAGTCTCAGCACAATACTGTAAACCAACAAAATTTCGGCCTTTTCTCACTGCAAACTTATCAGCCCTGCTTTTTTCGGTTCCTCATTGCAGCCTTGCAGGAGCTTTGTGTGGTGGCAGGAATATTCAACATCCATAAATTTGCAGCCTCTGGACATAGGGCTGAAAAAGGCTGAAAATTAAACAATGCTGAAATTTTGTTGATTTACAGTAGGGACAAACAGAGAGCAACAAATTAATCATCTCCACCAGTCTACTCCTAAAGCTACCTGGAACTTCTTAAATAGACACTGCTTATCCAACCACAGGCTGACCTTGGCTATCTCAACAGGCTGTCCATCTTTCTGAAAGACCTCTAACCCAGTCAGACCGACATAGTGCCGGTCTCCCCACGTTGACTGGATATTGATGACAAGCTCTTGACCAGATGGAAGCTCTGGGATTCTGAACACATCAGCTCTGGGAAAACCAAAAAGAAACATATACAGGTAAACATATACTTGCATCAACAGTCACAGCAAAAAAAAACCATTTATGAGGGCTTTATCATGTTTATACAACGGTTAACTGAACCATTTGCTGAGAGAATGACTGAAACTTTGCCATATCATTTTATAAGAAAGGCCAACCACTGGACAGACTTGAACACCAGAATACACAGAAAATAGCAAGAAGTTCTAAACTAGAATAGTTGCTATTGTGCAGGTTTCAAAACCAGTAAGCTTCATACAGAAAGAACTATTGTTCAAGAGTTTTCTGGTTCAATTTCTATGTAACAATCAGCAGCACAGGGTATCTCAACAAATCTGCCCTATTGTTTTTTTTTCTTCCAGAAATTAATTTTCTTTGCAAGTGACACAAACAAGTTTGCCTGTGTTCACGCTATTTTCTCACAACAGGAGACACATATTCACATGTAAATGACCATTTATACAACTCATTCTTCATTTATGCAAGTCTACAAGCAGAACCCGATAGTGAAATCTCCACACAGCAAGTACAAGGTAGTGTCCAATAAACTGTCTTCAAGTGGGCATTGTAAGGAGACAATGTCTAAAGAAGATCTTACTTATCGGCACCACTGAGTGCTTGGTCAGCAGTTTCTTCCATTTCAGCTGCTGGGAGAGTGTCCATTCTACTTTCTGAATGCAGTTGGGCCATGAAATGATCCAGGGCATCGTCTGCCAAAGAAAACAAGACATATTGGACAAACCAAACAACTACTAACCAGGAATTTGATAAGAAAAAATAATTCAAGCCATTAAGAAAACATTTGCATCTGCTGACAATGTTGGCAGTTGACAAGCTAAGCCTCTCAAGGCATCCCCAAGTACCTGCACAATGAATAATTAAAGCTCGATACAATCTTTGAGATGACTCATCTGATTGAACAAGCTGTTCTTCAATGCTATCACTGCCAAAAGTTACAACCAGTAATAAAATGCATAAACAGACCAGTGACTGACAGCTGTGCTTATATCCAAAGAGATAAAAGTGGACTACTGGGAGTGGAATACTCAGGCACGTACCATTGTCATGACAATCAACAATTCGACCTTTCTGAGAATGCTCAAACTCAGCCAAAGAGAGCAGTGACTCTTCCATTGACATTTGTGGCTTACTGCATTATAAGAAAACATAGAATAACCAAGAAGAATCAGCAAGAAGGCAAACATGGTACATATCATCACACAAAGGGATTGTGGGTCTACTACTGTGGAATCACCACCTACACTATGGCCGCATAAGGGGTAAATCAATTCTGTCTTAAACCATTGGCCCACCTCCATTGCCGCCTGCGTTCACGCGTTTGAGGTGGTGATTGGGATGGCAAAGGAGTTACATGAGCAGCTGAGGAGTCCACCACAGTATCCACCTCATTATGCCTGTCCATGAAAGGACTTTTCTCACCACTTGCTGTCACAGAGGAATCTACAAGCGATGGTTCGGAGCTTGCACTACGCAGCAACAGACTGCGACCTTTCTGTAAAACCTGGAAAGAACATGAACAAGAGGTCTTGAATAGCCCTCTGATGAAATGGCAGAAATTGTTGAACAAAAGCAATTGAACTAACAGCGATTTTCCCAGCTTTTCTCTTCCCTACTACCCTACTTACTGCAGTTTTTAGTCGCTCAGTGGGCACTGGCTCCTGCCTGAAGTTAAGAGGATCACACTCACTGTAGCAGAAACAAGATAATAGCATAGCAGAAGAACAATGAAAAGCAAGAGCTATACAGATGTAGAGAATTCAACCAATGACATAGCCAAGCCACCTTAAACTAAGGCAAACCAAGATGGTCTAAGCAACAATAACCCAATGATGGATTATCATTACATTTGCACTATTTAGAATGAACTATAGCTACTTGGCACAATTTCACAGCCTCCACACATGCAGTCAAGCCAGGTCACTATGTAATCTACAGGCCACAGACACACAAATGTTCAAGTTTATCACTAGGTGAACAAGGGTTTAATTGAAGGTCCTTGAACACCGCTCTAGCAATCCAAGCTGATGGCCTGAAAAAATATGCAAACCTCAGGTGATCTGTTTATTCCCTTCCAACTGCCCACCAGTATAAAGCAAGCAAAGCTAATCTCTAGCTGTTAAGAGATCATACCTTGATCTGGTCAACTGGCCTGTTGAGCCCCTTACACAGCCTTGAGAGGAGAGGTCTTGACGTAAACCACTAAGTCTTGATGAAGTGGCTCGACTCGGTGGCTTCCCCTCATCAAAGAGAGTAGCTGATGATGATGGTAAGTTTGATGTACTCACACTGTGCAGGTTGAGAGCATCTGAAGAAGTACAACAACAGATGGGATTTTCTGTCAAATTATAAGCCAACAGTAACACAGGACATTGCCCAGAAATGCTAACGGATTCCTTTTTATGATACAACCATATGCATTCCCACATGACATGCACACACAATATACTAGTATATGTATATGAACAATCCACACACACACGCGCATGCGCATGAAGTCAGCACACGGTATATCCATGCATATACAGTGGAACCTGGGAATTACAGGCAGTCAAAGAGCTACCTCTGAGGGAACTGCATTTCCAAGGCGCACCCATACTGGCCAGTGCCCATGACAATGACTGACCATTTACATGTATACCAACAGTACTCACAGAATTTGGTTAACTTGGATTGGCATCTAATATATATTTTCGTTCGTGTGTGTGTGTGTGTGTGTGTGTGTGTGTGTGTGTGTGTGTGTGTGTGTGTGT
>JAOWAW010111579.1:0-13627 GCA_028565695.1 Nicola tetela
TTCGAAAAGAAAGGTGTAAGCAACAGAGCACATCTCACACGCAAAAAGACAAGAAGTGAAATGAAAATTACAACAGCGGCAACTGGCTCATTCATCATTCAATCACTGCCAGTCTGTACAGAAACCAAAGGGGGGGGGGAGAGAGAGAGAGAGAGAGAGAGAGAGAGCTAGAAAGACAGAGACCTACAACACTAGTACAAAACTAAGGCCATTCTGTTTTGGGACCTAATCAAGACAGAAGGGCTGTAAGCCATGGCAGCAGGTCCTAGGGCTGTACAAGGAAAAAGCAAGATTCAAACTAACTTGAAAGACACACTTGCACCACACTTTAACTACAACTGCTCATACGCTGTGTTGCACACGAAAACCACATGTACCATATCATATGCGCACCTCTTGTCTAAGCCACGTCATGTGTGTATGTGTGTGTGTATGTGTGTGTATGCATGTGTGCATGTGTGTGTGTCTGTGCGTGGTATTTAAATGTACTAGAAATTACAAACAATGGTTGGCTGGCACAGGTGGTTGTATGTCACAGTAGTATATAACTGTCTGCAGAGGTACACGATTAAGCCATACCAAAAATGCCTTGAGTGCTCCAGTGATTGCAGCAATTATACCTCCATCAATTTGAGAGAGGTCCACAACATCACCAGAAGCTGTGAAAAGACACTACTGCAATTGGTTAACTGTATCACAACAAATTGCAAGAGCTTACATTGTTATTATTGTATAACAACTCAGGTCAGTTAAGCCGTGTCCAGGGTACTCTACCACAATTATGCATGGGTGGCTTCTGCCACGGTGGCATTTTTCACGTTTTTTGGCTCGCAGTCATATCAAATGTATGAGCGAGTGTGTTCATGCATGCAGCAGGGATGTTGTTCGTGTAGCTGTTGCCGGCTACCATGGCTACATGCATGAAGTATCCACTGCATGCCATGGTGAGGGGCTAGAGGAAGGGTCTGTTGCCATGGTTAAAAAATGGCCACCTTGGGCTGTTTGAGCTGTTTGAAGTTGGCGACAGCCTCTCTGCCTGGCAAAGTGAGTTTTTTTGCTTCAGAATGCTTTTGGGTGGTGAGAGAGTGCGATTAGAAGGTCAGAAAACCGATGAACTGGTGCTAATATGTATGCTCATTTCCAAGTTGAGTGAGATGGATTTCAAGCCCCTTCCAGTTTTAATCGCGGCTGCTTCTCCTATGACTGGTCAGCCGGCTTCGCCATACCTAAAGTATAGGATCACGGAGCGATCGTCAATGGCGGCCGACAAGACGAGTCATTTGTGATGTTTCTCGATGACTTAAACAAGGACAGCTCTAGAGTCACTCACTTTCTCGTAGGTAAGAGTATAGAGTATGCTGGGCTTGAATTTTTTCTTCGATTTTCACCCTTCGTTTCACCGGATCAGGACAGTTTTGGAAGCCTGTTTTCGCACCGTTTTTCGTACGTTATGGCTGGTGTAGGTGTTAATCAGAGGAGTGAGCATGTTAAGGGGACTTCTTTTGGCAATCTGAGCACATGCTGAAAAAACCTTGCCTGTAGGTGTAGACGTTTTTGAGATATGATTTTTTGCCCACTGGCACTGGCTTAACTGACCTGAGAATGACATGACTTCCCATGTCGTAGCAGATGAATTGAACCCAATAAATATACTGTTGGTTCTCACACGAGTACAAGGGCAATGCTGGTCTGCATACTGCCCTTGCGCAGACTGGTATTGTCTGAGTTATGAGGGGTGGGAACCTATTTATCACATGAAGCTGTCTTTAACATAAAGCAACATAAATCGAAACATTACTGACACTTTGCAGCAGTTAGACAACCTGCTACTTGCAGCCATAAGTGAAAACAAAGAAAACTCATTCCCTCTTCAGTTGATCTCTTTCTGTTCATGCCACGGCTCTCCAAGCTCTCAAGCTGCAGCCAAAGCATCCAGATCATAGTCTGACCCAGAGGCAAAGTGTGGTTATGCCTGCCATTTATTATTATTCCCATTCAAAGTCAAGCACAAGGTCAAACAACTGCACAGGAGACAAGGCAGCAGTGAGTGACAGTAGTTCTCATGAATATTGAAACAAACAAGCTACACCCAAAAGAAACGAGAAATTGAAACATTATAGTCATGAGTCATAAACCCTGAGTCATTTGTTGTCATGGCGGTGGGCAATATGCAAATCCAAGCTGCCTGCTGTTGTGGGAACAGGCAAATATAAAGAGTACTACCCAGGAATTCTCGTCTCTGATTGGTCTTTTCCATGGTTACCATCATGTGACATGCCATAGGACCATGTAGTGCATGAGATTCCAGCCATTGGCGTAGCAAAAGGTGGACTGCAGTGTCAACGTTTTAGCACTGCCATCACGTACCACTCAGCAGAGAGCCAATTTTACTGATCACAGTCAGATGAGTAACAAGTGAAGAAGGCTTGGGTGCAGTGTATAGTTACTGTTCATATGTCTACATGTATAGCTGCCCCTGTCCCCATGACAGCTAACCATTCCATTTTTACAGTACATCCTGGACTATTCCGGTGGCCAGGCAATTCAAATTCTGGTTGGGGGGAGGGGAGGGGGGACCCTTGCAATTGGCATTAACAGTCCAGGTTGTCAATTTACAGGAAACAAGTGGTTGTCAGTCAGTCATGTTCACCATACTGCCATGATCAAGCAGACAGCTAGTAATTTTTATAAGTACAAAAGTTTTTAATTGATGCAAAGATAACATGCACACAACAGATAGCACTTATTGCCTCCAACATTTTGCTGGATTTCAAATAATATCTATCTACATGTAGTCTCCCCTATATTTCAACCACTTATGCTAATCAGCTGGCAGTGGATAACAGCATGCTCTCCCAACTTGTTGGTGTTTTACAGATCATGACACATGTGCTCAATCTGATGGCTCTCAGGTCATCTATACATAAATGATGTTCCCTGCTTAGCATCAACTTTCAATGGAGTTGATGAGCCACATATAAATGTGGAAACATTTCACAAACTCCCTCCAAAAAAATTGAAGACTAAACAGCCATGACTTACAGTTATCAAATGCTTCTTTCACCTCCTCAATTTTGTGTTTTTCTGCACTAATTCGGAAGAGCCCTTCTTCGTCCATCCCTGAATACGCCCCAAACCAATCAGAATGGAGCAGGACAAAGAAAGCAGCACTTCAGCTGTGCAAGTAATTTAAACCAACTAGCAGGCTTAAAACTGGCAGGTCAGTGCTGTTACATAAAGATGTTCAACAAATATCAGGCAGGCTTACCAATGTATTTGATTTATACACAATATACATCAAGTATGAGCAAAAAAAACAACCTAAAATGAATGCAAATAGTCCTTTTGACAAGTAGTTGTTGCTTGGTAGCATTATATTAGCTGTTAGTTTGATAACCAGTTATGGTCAAGTTTCTTTGGGTATGTTGAAGTGGTAATTTGCTCTCAATGTAGCATATACACCATTGGTGCAGTCACTTTCTCCTTGAGTTTTTAGCAAGGAAGTTTTGCCGGTAGAGCAGCTCACCTTCCTCAACAATGAAGTCAATCATCTCAACCATGACCTCTGGCACTTGCACAGACTCCGACTTAAAGTGTGACACTTCTCTGGCATCACCCCGTGCCAACAGTGTAACGAGGGACTCACCAAACACTTTGATGCCTGTGGCAAGAGCCAAAAAAGCATAATCAGAAATCAGGCATGTGAACAGGTGGCAATTATTCCAAATAAAACTCCACCCTGTGGAAAGGAAGATGGTACAACTAATTAGCTCAGTGTTTTGACGTAAGAGTCTTATTACCTGTTGGTAATAAGCACTTCGAATTTGAGGCTTTAGCTGATAATCTCTGATTCTTATTTTCTCTCTGGATCTGCTCATGAGAAAGCTATGCCAAATAACAGTGCTTAAACAAGGGGCTTTTCTATGAATGAACATTCTCACAAATGTTCAATTAGCTATTAAGGAAACACATTTTCTATATTTGTGCAGCTGTAGAGAACTGCAGTAGTGCTACTGCACAATGTGGGAAATAGCACAGACTCTGCATGCATGGAGCTATCAATGATAACATTGTCTCACCTATTATGTATGGCTACATGCAGTAGTATGTGTATTATGTACAGGTCAAATGTTGCAAGGTCTACGTCAGCTACACGTGGTGTGAATATGCATGCCAGCAGCATTACTTTGCAGTATCATCCCTGTGGCAACAGTTGTATGTTTGTGAATATTCGAATCCCAATTTGTGTGTTCATTCGTCTCTAGGAAGTCAGCTGAATGAATTGCTCATTTGGCAAATGCATGTAACTTCTTATCTGTTCCAGAAAACGCTTCTGTATACTGCTGTGCTTTCAACTACTCACTCAAGTTGCAGCTGTACATTATTTTGGAGCCAGTTCTTCCATTCTGTTCTCCACACACTCTTGGATACTCACCCTTCAAAATTGCCCATTGCCACTGCAATGCTCACCATAGAGTTTTACTACCCACAGAGTAGGCTATAGTGACTTGTGATACCGTGCACAAAGCACTGGGTATTTTTGTTTATTATTGATTTTGTTGATTTCGATGACTATGTCGCCAAATTTATGGCACTGGTGTTCGTATTTCCAGATTTGGCTGGTCTAAGTAATCAGTCTAATCAAACTGAAATTAACCAAATCATCAAGGCGTGAATTTCATTGAATTGAGGATGAACGACAATGAAATCATTGAAATCAACTGAAGCAACAATAAACCAATGTGCCCATTGCATTTAATTTGGACATTGGAACATTATTTCTGTTTTTTTGTTGTTGTTGTTTTTTTTGCATTCACCTAAGTATGCAGACCTGCATGGTACACAATACAGTAAAAGCCGAAAATAAACATGTAGACTACTTCTATTCGGACATTGGCATGACTTCTGAATATTTGGGGTCAAAATTGCAAACTTATTTTTTGCAGTCGAACTAATAATTGGATTATCCTGACCACCAGTCAAAGGACCATCTCACAAAGCATTTATGTACGTTTTTTATGGTATCTGTATACTGGATGTGTACTGACAAAGTATGCAAATGATGGCGGGAAAAAGGTTGGCAGCCCTGTGGGTTTTTCACCTAAACTTAACAAAAGGCAGGGTGTTTTAATTACAGGCATAAAGTACCAGCGCTCGAGGCCATACATTTTCAGGGTGTATTTCTTTTAGACTAGGCGGTAGACTTATTTTCAGGCTCAGTTTTACAGTACATGTCACCGCGTACCGGGAGTCACCGCGTTTTTATTTCTCTTGCGGTCACTGAGTCACCAGTTTGAATACCCGTGTAATGAGTCTATTATACTAGTAAGTAGCACCTTTCACTCCGGATTATTGTCAGCAGCAGCCGACAGCCGCTGACGCGCTCGCAAGTGGGGACTTCGGTAGTTTCCCCCTTCGAGTGCTGGGCCTGCGATCGAATTTTCCCCGGCCGATGTGATGTGATTATTGCAGCACACGACATTGGCGCATTCTACATTATAATACAGTACTCTGTCGCCCGGTCTAAAGTACTACGTACATTGCCTCTGTATCCTGGTGTCTACTTTGGCTGGGAAAGGACCTAGACGGGATGAGACAGGCTGCAGGAAGGGACAACAAGCGGCTTTTTTCTACTAAGAACCCGACCTACGACCTACCCGGACAGGTGCTCTTTTCTGTTGCTTCAGGAGATCCGGCGACCAGCAAACGCCACCGTGCACATATATTGAATTCTGAAGGTGGCTAAGTGGCTAAGGGCCGTAAGCATGCCAAGCGCTCTACTTGCAATACGCCTGAGTACGGAGAGAACGGTTGGGCCAGCTTCTTTGCGAGATAACTTCCACAAAACACAAATGGAAAAAGAAAACAAGGCAGACTCAATTTCGTTGAATAGTCTCCGTGATGGGCGAGAAAATCCAGGCGGTAGCAATCACTATCACTTATCGTCACCAGTAGATCACGCCGAAAGGTTGGAGCCTTGTTGCGGTGATGTTTTCTGGTAACAACATGCAGAAAATGCAGTTGGGCATGTCGGTGAACAGCCCAAGTCAACACACGCCGCGCTGTCACTCTGTGGCCAAAGTCTAATCAGATAACAAAAGATTTTATCATGCGCGCGTCGCTTACTTGTTATCGTACGTCGCCCACACCCGCGTACCGCGCAAGCTCGATGCAAATCACTTCAAGGAAAGGCAGGAAAAGGTAGGAAAGGCAAAGTGACAGAAAAAGAGCATGCTCCGTCGACGACAAGCAACATGCTGCTTGTTTCTCTTGATTATAGAGCGACCGGTATCACCGGGAAGCGGCCAGCTGCGAGCTCAAAGGAACACTTGAAACTGGCGTGTACAAACCCTACATAGAAAGACCTGACTCATTGACAGCTCATGGCGACATGCAGTGTCGCACACTGCATGCCGTGGACGGCTCAGAATGTGAAGGCATCGGATCCACGAAAGAAGTCAAACTGCTGAGCATATACAGATCCTCTAGCCAATACTCCCTTCTCCTAGACATACTATTGTTTGCAGCAGTGTGTTCTTACCGTTGCCTTCCTTGTTGCCCTTCACAGACTGCACCAACTTCCCGAGGACTTTCCCTGGCCCATCCGGCACTTCCTGAAGAGAGCAGGGCAACGAGACAGACAGAAACAATATTCAAAAATCACTCTGAAAATTGTAAACCCTGACAGTTAGAGCTTCAGGTTGCACAGTCCTGGGGCAGCAGCGGTAACACTTAACACTTACTACATATTATTGGATTATGAAAACACCTCACCTTTGGGCCCGTCACCGCCAATTGTAAATCCTGAGAAGGTGGGGTGGACTTGCTTGTCATGTCCTGAGCCGGATCGGGCAGAGGCAGACGATCAATGTGCTGGGAAGAATCGTCCTGCCACTGGGCCTTTTGGTTGGTGGTACGCAAACTGTATGCGCTTCGTTCACACTACATACATGTAGTCACTCACCCAGGCAGCGGTTCGAAGACATAACGCATTAGAGTGGGAAACCAATACCGATTTTTCAAGTTTGGATAAAGTGCAGCCTTCAGCAGCAGTGGTCTTGTAAGGCAGATCTACACCACTCTGTCGAGCTCTGCCCGCTCGGTTACTTCCCTCTGCGCTTCTGCAATCAGCACGTAGTTGATCAGGCCAAAAGCCAAGGGCCCTGTCACTGCTAGCCTACTGGCTGGTTCTCTGCTTCCTGCTCTCGAAGGCTACACATGATACAGTAGAAAAGTTACGGCGACCTACTGGAGATAGCATGACCGTTGAGGTTGAGTCGGTAGGCTGCGTGTCAGCTTGGCCTGGCTCGCGGCCCGGCGCCGCACGCTTTGGAGATCAGTGCTCTGGCGCTCAGCTGGGTCGCTAAAGCAATATACAAAAGACGGTCTGCTGATGCAGAGTTAAACCCGGAATAGCGGTCTGCGTAACTCCGCGCGACTCTGCCAACGGCCCCTCGAACTATAAATAATAGGAAGTGGTGTCAGTCAATAGCTTTTAGCCTGAAAGACTCCGGAAAAATAGCCGGTTTGCTCGAGCTCCTCCTCACGGGTGGTGGTAAACCGGAGCACCTCCTTCGAGGAAATTAGGCGCTCCGAAATAAGGGTCTCCAACTGAAATCATGCAAAGTCACCGAAACTGTGCATTCCTCGAGGAACGGTGCCGAGTTCACAACATTATACATGCAAAATCCACCCACAATGACCGATCGTAGAGTCTGCTTCCTTGAACACGTGCGGCGTAGACTCTTCGTGTGATGGAGACAAGGCTGCACTGTCTGAGCCATGGATTACAGTCTGAGAATGTTCATAATTATGCAAACTTTTGACACAGCAGTTCATAACTAATCGAATCTTGCTCTTTGCTATCTAGGCCTAATGTTTCTTCAACAATATAATTCACCACATTTTCCAGTTTCTCCTTTTGATCTCTAGCAAATGTAAACTTACATTACTGCATACAGTTATTACTTGTAACCTGGAAAGGATAGCTGTATTCCTATCTGCCTGTAGATCTAGATCGTAATAGATGGCCTTACTTTCAAAGCTGAAACTTCAAGCCATGCCAAAACTTGATTGAGTCTTTTTGCTGGCCAAAAAGGGAAAATAAGAATGTTTGCCCCTTCCCCTCCCCCCGTCGAGCCTGACCCTTATTCCGGGTTCCACTCTAGGCTAAGTTATCAGGCGCTAAACAAGTGCCTAAGGGAGACGAAGAGACGGTTCATGATCTCTCACCCAGGACAAGGGGAGGGGGTCGGCCAAATTCAGGGTTGGACCACGTGAATTGCAAATTGCAAATGGGGTGGGCCAAGCGATTTCTAAGTCTTCAAAGGTGGGTACAGGTACCCGTTTTCACTCAAACTTGGTTTTCAACTTTTCAGGGACCGATTTTGGCTTCAGTCATCAGGCGCAAGCTGAGTTCTGGGATGGTATTAACAGGGCGAGAACCCAGTCCGGTCAGGGCAGGACCGGTTTTCCAAAAAGTTGACCCGCCAGATTCATGCAAAATCAGTCTCAAATTGCACCAATTTTGGCAGCTAGAATTTCAAAAAAATTCCCAGGGAGCATACCCTGCACCACCCTAAAGAGTGTGTGACCAGATCGGTTCCCGAGTCTCGACTCTAGTGCTGAAGAAGACCCGAGGATTCATGTCGAAACGTCGTTCTGACTAGAAACTTGGCTGGTGTCAGCGATCTTTTCTCTTTAGATATCTTCCCAGCGTACGTCTATAGTGGTACTATCTACAAAGTAATGGGGTCGCCGCCAACCGTCCGGTCGCGGTATACTGGGGTCGATCGCGAGATACTGTGAATCTAAAAAAAAACTCTTTGTTCCGCCGTTCTGAGGTACGGGGAGTCGGGGACTGAAGCACTTGGAATGGTATTGACTGCGGCGGAAAACTTAAGCTTTATCGTGAAACCAAACTGTCGGTTACGAATACGAAAGGGGATTGAAATGGAGACTCAGTCTTATTCAAGTTCAGGAAGATAGAGTAATGTCAAGAGAAAGAAAAACAGCTTTCCTGAGCTGAGTTACCGGCGAACGCAGCACTACGGATGGTGAATCAAATGTAATGCAATCATCAGAGTCGAGTGGTCTGTGCCATCATGATTAATATAGTATGGTAATTTCGGTAATTATTCTCGCTTCTCCAGGCTAGGCCGAGTGTGCATTGATCTGGTTCTTCATGATCAAATGGTCGCTCTCACGGGGCTGCACGGTCCCGCACCTCCGCCGGCAGCACACGAAAACCTACACAGGCAAATACTTTATTCCTTTCAAATTTATCAGTTTTACTCTCAATCGTGTACAGTAGCATTGCGTCCTCAGGCTCACGCTCAGGCGGTTAACTGAATCCGGCTTCTTCTTTCACCTCCTCTTCTATTGTGCAAGCTACAAGCCTGAGTATGACTATGACTGCAACCGTGGCCACGTCGGTTTTGGAGCTGTACCTAGTGCACTAAGCCTCCTTAATCTGCATACGCATGCGCGCCAATAACCTATCGCATGCGTGCGTGTATTGTCCTTTTCGGAAGAAGGACATCCTGAGGATTACACCTCACGAAGTAAGACTTCATTGTTTCTCTGATATTGCTTCGCTTCTACACAAATTATACGTTTGGGTATCCTGTTTGGGGGCGTTTGTTCTTTTAGGAGGAGCCTGGAGAAACGCCGTCAAGATGGTAGCGTCAAAGAAACAGAAGAAGGCCATGGAATCCATCAACTCCCGTCTGGCTTTGGTGATGAAGTCTGGCAAGTACACGCTGGGGCTGAAGTCTTCGCTTAAGTCTCTGCGGTCCGGCAAGGCTAAGCTCATCATTCTCGCCAGCAACACGCCTCCTCTCCGCAAGTCAGAAATTGAGTATTACGCCATGTTGGCCAAGACTGGCGTGCACCACTATTCTGGAAACAACATCGAGCTTGGTACGGCTTGCGGCAAGTACTTTCGGGTAGGCTGTCTGTCTATCACCGACCCAGGTGACTCTGACATTATTCGTACCATGCCGGGACAGGAATCATAGATGTTGCGTTTCATGTGTAAAACAGCTAAAAATAAAAACGAAAGGCTTTCTCATACCTCAGTTGTGTGTTGTGGTGATTTCTTTGGGAGCTAGGAAACGACATGTTGGGTGCAAAACTCTTCTCTGTATCCTCTTTTAATTCCTGTGTTGGTACATCTGGTCTCTAGAAAGTTATTGTAGACAAAAATTTTTAGTTCTGTGCGATGGTGCGCCTCTTCTTTGTTCTTACTGTTCCCAGTAGTCTTTGCGTCTGATTCTCTCTCTCTCTCTCTCTCTCTCACACACACACACACACACACACACTCACACACTCTATCTGTCTCTCTCGATCTCGCTCACGTTCTATGGCTTTCGGCCCTCTCTCACGCTCTGTTTCCATCCTCTGTGGCGTCATATGCAGCTATTGCTCTCTCACGTCTTTCTTTTGTGGGCCTTTTCTGCCTCTTATTGTTTCATTTGTCACTCGATCTGACTATCCCCCCCCCCCTCCCCTCCCCTTTGTTCAATACCCAATGAGCACACACCGAGTATTGAAATGGTGCCCTACACTTTGCAACACGTGGGTCTTGTCAGGTAGCATGTTTTTTTCACTTATTTGACCCATGAATCAGCTTGTTGGACAGTAATTGCTGATTATTTTCTACTATTTTCGTGGTAATTTTACTGCCGTTCTTATTCAAGCTCTTTTGCTGTCCCCCATGGTGCATGCAAACGTGTTTCCTACTTATGCCCCCATTCTTTGCCTTGCATACTGCCCTTCACTTCACTACAAAATGTGGCTGGTGGTTTTTCCTGAAGATGTGGATATGGTTTATACTTCGCAACATCATAGCTAAGCACTACAGATATCCAATCAGTCATTGCCATAGAATTTCGTATTTAGACAGTCCTTCATTCCTGGTCATCTAGTGTAATCAAACTGTGTATGGCCCATCAAAGAATATGCTGTAAAACCCCTCAATGGTGTTACATCTATTTATTTGGGAGGTCGCACGATCAGGTACAGCTTATACACATACATGTGGACCATGCGTGTGCATAAGGGTAGCCTTGAATGGAGTTACGGCGGCTGTTCCGCAGTGACTCCAATCTCTTGCCCGTTGATGCTGTCACCAGTTACTCCACTGGAGAAATGGCAGCCAGCCTTGGAGTTGCAAGGTCTAGAGGAATACCTGTTGTTTGTCATCATCACATTGCACCTGTTGGATGTTACCTTTAGAGTATAACCTCTGAGATACTTCTTGTGTAAGTTATTGCGTTTGCTGCTTTTGTTCAATTCAATAAAGCTTGCATAAGCATTATCGGAGTGCTCTCTACACAAGGAAATACAACGGTGCTATGCAGGGTGGTCACATCTGAATGAATGATAGAGGAAAGGGAATACATGTACTTGTGTTTCTGAGTGATAGTTATTGAGATGCCAACAGTTTCTTTGGTTTCACCTATAGATTTTGGAGTGAGCAAATTTGTAGATCAACTTTTTAGGTGGGATGCCAGGCACAATCTTGGTCGCTTCTGGTATAATGTAAAATTATAGTCCTTGGCGAGCATCAATACATTTTTTTTTTTATGAATATGGCGTTTATCACTTCCATCAAATGGTCCTGTTCCTCTGCTACATGCAATATAATAGGCATTCTTTTTGGAGTTTTCTCTTTCCTTAATTCTGCTGTGGTCTGCCTGGTGCCTTACAATAGGCTAGCCAGCACTAATCAAGTTGTAGGACCTGACCAGTAGGTACCTGACTGCGGTGTTACAACAGAAACCGTCACTGTTAGTGGGATCGCTTACACTGAGTTACATTATTTACTTAAATTTTAGCTTTTCATTCCGCTCACTGGAACCCGCAGAACTCGATCTGAAAGGCGACTGCTACCTTTGCTGGAGCTACCTTGTAAAAAAAATGCTGATGCAACCAAAAATGTACTTTTCGTCATTTTTAACAGCTGCCGCTGTTGCTGTGCCTTGACGTCAAGATTTTTTTTGGTTTACTCTGGAGTTGCGTGTCGCGGTGCAACTGCTGATGTCCATGACGAGAAAGAGAAATGCATGTACCTTCAAATACGCAATCGGCTATCTATAGATCTAGACGATATATATAGCACTCAACATGCTCAAGTGCACGGCCAGAGTTCAAGAGTAGTGCGAGCAGACACAGTACATACATGTACAAGTATCAGCGGAGCTAGAGATCGCCAGACCGGCTGATTCCATTCTGTCAACTAGCCATAGCTGAGCTCAAGCTGGAAGTTGGCGCTGTCGAGAGGACGTTCACGGGTATTTATAAGGACGTGTTTTAGTCCTTCCGACGTGGTTTCTGTAACCTGCTGAAGTGTCTGTGCCAATGGCTCAGCCCCTAAGCAGGAGAACAGTTCACACAACCGCACTAGCGCTGCTGCCGCCCACTGAAGTTTGGGGGCCAATTCAGGACATCCGACGGAAGCATGACCGTCATATCTCCCGTTGGCCTCAGCCACACATCAACTTGCTCTATCCTTTCGTGCCTGGCTCTGAGTTTGAGTCCGCAGCTACTGTACTCCGTCCAGTTCTGTCCAGAATATCGCCTTTTAAGATCAAACTGCGGTGCTTCAAGTATTTCGTTCACGGAAAGCGCAGCACTACGCTATGGCTGAATCCGGAACCTGATCCTCCTGAAGCGCTCGACCACCTTCAGCGAGCGGTGACGGAGGCCATTCCCTTTGCGAATGATCTTCGGAATCGGTTTAGTGGAATATTCACTGGGCACATTTCCGTTGGCCAGTTCCAAGGTGAACATGTTGTTCAGGTAGCTCAAGGAAACTTTCAGTCGAAATGGCAGGACATAGAATTTACAGTAAGTGAACTTGTCTTTTTGTCGCGAGAAGGAGTTGCAGCAGACTGCTTTCGGATAGAAAAAACACTGGCTTTGGGTGTTCCTGAACCTAGTCAGAGCAAAGTGAAAGATGAGCTCGCTAGCAGTGAACATGGCCTTTCTCGTGAATCCTCGTCGTACACTAGAGGGTCAGTGTCAGGAAGCTCGACGGCGCATGATGACCAGGGAGGATCTGTCAAATTGGAAATGGAGGCAAAATCATCTCGGAGCACCAAAGTACACTCTGCCCACGAAACGGTTGCTGAGCCATTTAGTGTTCGCCCGGCACGTCTGTTGACGAGTGAAGAGCTCGCGGCTCGAGAAGCGTTGGCAGCCAAGGTGCTGGCTAACGTAATGTGACTTACAAGTACCTTTCAGAGTTCAGAGTACGACATTCATATGATCACAGCGAGCAAGAAATATTAATCCTCCCTATAAAAACTAGTTATTAAGAAATGAGAAGTTGATTTTTATTTTCACAATATTTTTGAAATTTAATACCGAGAGCCTTATCTAGATATCGCATACTGCAGCACAACCTCCAAGTACTCATCAATGGATTTGTGCTTGCACTGTCAGTTGTTCAAGACAATTGAGGCAAAAATTAGTTGGCGCATTTCTTTCATTCCAGTTTAACTTTTGTAACTAACAATCCTTTCTCTTGTCTTGTATGGAAGAAAAAACTAGGCCACTATATATATATATATATATATATATATATATATTTTTTTTTTTTTTTTTTTAGCCTTGGCCATTT
>JAOWAW010111590.1:0-13625 GCA_028565695.1 Nicola tetela
TCCTCCTCCTCCTCCTCCTCCTCCTCCTCCTCCTCCTCCTCCTCCTCCTCCTCCTTCTCCTCCTCCTTCTCCTCCTCTCCTCCTCCTCCTCCTATTCCTTCTTTCTTGTTGTCAATGATAGCCTATTTGCCAGTGAGAGAAACGTTGAAAATAAATAAAAAAAAAGAAGGCAAAGTTTTTCACAGGCATGTGAGGCGTGTATATACCTATATACTCGTATATATCAGTGTTCAACACCTCGCCAAACGCGAGAAATTTTTCTTGTAGGCACTGCATATTAAAGTGCCATTATGAGGAATATTGACATGGAATTATTACATTTGTCACAATATACAAACCAAGCCTATGTATACTGAAAACTAAAATACGGGTGTTCAGCCACCTTAAAATCGCAATTTTGCCGGGGGAGGTCCCCGGACCCTCCGCCACATCTTTCAGCCATCCCTCACGCTCATCCTGGATCCCACTGCTCAGAAGTAAAGTGAACCTAACTTCACGAGAGTAGTTTTGACTACGTAACCGAAGGCTTATGCAGACATGGCTGACAGTGGGCTTCCACCTCCAGCGCCCCTCGCGATACATGACGCAAACGCGGCAGAACTGTGGGCAGCGTTTATTATTAAGCAAGCATGGGGGCACTACGCGGCAGCTACAGAGGTGTCTGAAAAGTGGGAGAAGATTCAAGTTGGGGTACAAATGACAGTCATGGGCCCTGTAGCTAGAGGGGTGATCTCAATATTCAAATGACAAGACGCAGACAACGAGTCGAAGTTGAAGCCCGTACATAATGACACGTTTCGAGGAATATCGTCAGAAGAAGAAAAATGTACCTTTTGAACAGTACCGCTTCGACATCCGGCGGCAAGAGCCCGGGGAGACTTACGAACAATATAGGATGCAGCTTCTAACGTTGGCGAAAAACTGTGCGTTTGATAGTATCACACCTGACGAAATCATCAGAGACCTATTTCTGTTCAGAGTTTCGGACAAAAAGGTAAAAGAGAAGTTATTACAAAATACGGTCGAAATCTGTCGAGCAGCGGAGACGACTCAGGCGCTAATGCCGGAGGACCTTGGAGCGATTGCAGCCAGAACAGTCGACGATACATGCGCTACGAAAGAAGACGACAGAAAATACGGGACGGAGGCCAGAGAGTGCTAGGAAGAAAGGGGCTGAAGACATGTACAAGGGGAGAACTGCAGAAATCCACAGGCAGGAGTGCGACAATTGCGATGAGAGGCATGCCAACAGTAGGCTTCTGTCATGCCCTACCTTGGAAAAACATGCCAGTATGAGATGCGGCAGAAAGAATCACTTTGCGAGGAAGTGCCGGGCGAGCGACAGTCGAGTGACCGCCCAGTCAGAAGTCAAGCGTGACGACGAGAATGATCTTGGTGACGGGGCTGGGAAGTGTTCGGAGCCAATGGAACATTGAGCAGCCAGGATCCAGCACAACAATTTACGCTGGAGATGGAATCAGAAAGTCTTGTACGACTCCAACCGGACACAGGTGCTCAATGTTAATGGACATCTACCAGGTTGCAGCGGGAGGTGAGAGTCTTGCGAATGTAGTCAAGGGCAAGTCGATGTTGAAAGCTTATGGCGGTTCAAGGGTGACTGTGGTCGATGGAGCCATGCTAGGCGTTTGGAAAAGTGAGAAGTCATACCTACTGCGCTGCAAATTGGTCGACAATGAAAGCATTCGCCCAATTTGGAGCCCGAAAACTTGCATAGGCCATGATGAACATTATTCAGTACTTGGATAATGACTAAATCAACAGACTGCAGATCAGCGGTGCTGCAGTATTTACAACAGAGGAGATAGCGCACCGATCAACAGACAGGAAATCAGCGAATCCAGTGAAACTGCTTACTAAAGAAGACCTCATTGAACAGTTCCCGAAGACATTCGTGGATTGAACCAGCCTAATGGAAGGTGAGTACCACATTCACCTTTATCAAAATACACAACCTGTACAGCACAGTTCAAGAAGAGTTCATGCCGCTGTTTGTAACAAAGTGCAACAGAAGCTGGAAGAATGAGAAGAACAAGGCATCATCAAGAAGATCATGAAGCGCACTCCATGGATCGGTTCAATGGTGGGAGTATTAAAGGGAAATGGCCAGTTGCGAATATGTTTGGACCCAAGAGACTTAAACACAGCAGTGCAATGTGAGAAATATCAGCTGCCAACTATTGAGAATGTTGCAACTCATCTGACTGGGGCAAAAGTCTTCACAAAGCTAGACGTCCACAGTGGCTTCTGGCATGTCAAGCTGAATGAAGAGTCATCAGAGCTAATGACATTCCACACCCCGCTTGGACACTACTGTTGGCAGAGATTACGGTTTGGACTATGTTCAGCACTGGAGGTGTTCCAAGGTGTATGCATGAGGTGATTGAAGGTCTGGCAGGTGTATGCATGAGGTGAGTGAAGGTCTGACTGGTGTAGAGAAGGTAGCCGATGACTTCCTGGTCGCTGGAAATCACCACAAGAGATAAACAGCTTTTCAAGACCATAACGGCACCTTGTTTGCTTTTCTCATACTGTGCCACAAATGGAACATTGTCATTAACAAAGATAAACTGCAGCTAAGGCAGGCAGAAGTGCCATTCATTGGACACACTGCCACAGACCAGGGCCTTCTAGCAGACCTTACCAAAACACGTGCAATTGTAAAAATGTCAGTGCCAACTGACAAGGCAGCTGTCCAATGCCTTCTAGGGATGGTCCAATACCTAAGAAACATTTTGCCAAAGCTCTCAGAGATAACAAAGCCACTACATGATTTGCTACACAAAGAAACCGAGTGGTGGTGGGGTACAGCACAACAAAAGGTACTGGACACTGTGAGGAAGGCTGTCACAAGCACACCTGTTCTGTGATATTATGACCTGAATGATCAAGTCACATTACAGTGTAATGCATCCCAATTTGGCTTAGGCGCAGCACTGTTACAGCATGGACTGCCTGTTGCGTTTGCTTCGCAGGTGTTGTCATCTGCTGAGCCTCAATACGCTCAAATTGAAAAGGAATTGCTGGCTATCGTCTTTGAATGCAATCATTTTGAGCCGGATATTATTGGTCAAGAGAAAATTACAGTGCAAACGGACCACTGAATTCTCAAGTGCATGATGTGGAAACTGTTACATGATGCACCAACGAGGTTACAGAGAATGTTATTGAGACTTCAATAGTATACCTTGAACGTGGAATATCACAAGGGCAAGGAGATGCATCTGGCTGATACATGTACACTCAGTCGAGCACATTCACCAGAGGAAAAGACAGCACAAATTTGCAGATCAAGCCAGGAGTTTCTATAAGTCAGACATACTGAAGCATTACCAGTAGGCAAGCCGAGATGAAAAGAGCTGAGAAGGGTTTCAGATGAAGACCTAGTGTTCCATGATCCTGTGCAACCATCCAAGAAGGATGGCCATCAGCCAAGAGAGCAGTACCACGCTATCTGCAGCCCTATTTCAATCTGAAAGCAGAGCTGATAACGGCAGGTGAGCTAGCCTTTAAGGGTCAACAGGTGGTGGTACAGATGGGTACACATAAGAAGATGATGGAAAGAGCCCATGCAGGTTGCATAGGAATAGGTGGATGTCTCAGGAAAGCTGGAGAAAAGCTATACTGGCCACGCATGTCTCTCTGAGTTGTACAATTTTGTGTGTAAGTGTGATGTGTGCATCAGGTTATGCAATATGCCTTCAAAAGTACCACTTGTGTCCCATGATGTGGGTTTTCAACCTCGGGCAAAGCTGGCAGCTGATCTGGCTAAGCAAGATGGCTGACAGATTTTTGTAGGTGTGGATTACTAAACATTGCATCAAAACTTTGGTTATTCCTGGAGTCATGTGGTTGTTCTGAAAAAGCACGTTACTTTAGTTATTTTCTCAAAGTAGCCTGACTACATGCAACAACCTCGTTTGCTAGTCAGGTTTGCCCGTTTTGGCATACCAGATGCTCTCATTATAGATAATGCACCATAATTCACATAGGCTGAATTAGGATTGTTTACGCAATGGCAGGGTCTCCAACATCAGACAATGTTGCTGTACTATCCACAATTGAACAGAAAGGCAGAGCAGGCAGTTCAGACAGTCAAAAAGTTTATTTCACAAGGACAAGGAAACAGTGTAATCAGAATTCCTAGGCTTACTTGATTGGAGGAACACACTGTCAAAAGGTATGGAAGTGAGTCCAGCACAGTGGCTTCTAGTCTGGAGGTGCCAAACATTGTTTCCCACAACTGCTCGAGTGCTTCCGCCAAGGCTTCCAATTAGGGAAGATAAGCAGTTATTGCTGTAACAGAAAGAGAAGCAGGAGTTCTATTACAATTATATTACAAACCCACTTACACCACTAACAGCTGTTGACCAGATCCAGATGAAGCTACCAGGTCAGGAGGAATGGTTGCAAGGAGAGTGTGTTAGAGAGCATGGCCAGCATAGCTATATTGTGAAGGTAAATGGGAGGGCATATGGGAGAAATTGACAACAGCTAATCCAAGTATAACAGCAAGAAGAGATAACATGGGAGTTAACAGAGTTCACATAATTGGGCAGCGGTGAGGAAATGGACAAGAAGTGGACGGATGGTATGGTGGACCATGATCCTGACAAAAGTGGTGATCTGTCAACACAAGAAAGCAATGACAAGGGTTTGAATGGTGCTGAGTCCACAGAGGGCAGTCAAGCTCTATGCCGTTCAACTTGTACAAAGACTATGTTGGTTGAACGACTTTGAGTCAGACAAAGAAGTGTGATTGGATTGGCGACTTCCATGAACTGTTGCAGTGCTAGGTAGCTTTTGTAAGCCGCCTTAGCAAGTTGACAATGCCGTATGCCACGTTTGTTGTGTAGATTTGTACAATCACATGCCCACCCCTTAAGAGAGGGAAAATGAGACGTGTGACATGCCCATGCTGTAGGTGTCATAGGTGACATTGCAGGTCCAGATGCTCAGCATATAATGATGTGTCTGTAGGTCAAGCTTCTTGTGTTTTGTTAGCCCAACCTCTAATACAGTTTATGTACAAGACTCTTGGTGCACGTTTCACAATCCGTTGAGAATATTCCGGTGGTGATAGATAGATTTTAGATGTAAGTGAGAGAGGGGAAGATTATTGGAGCAGCTGCTCGTAAAATGCGGTTGGTGAGGAGTGGACAGCCAGACAATTTAAATGCTAGTGCTCTATGTAGCAAGGAATGTGAATGCGTAATATTATACTCTGCGGTAGTCTGAGTGAATCAGGCTGCTCACATAACCATGACAGGTGTTTAACTTAAAACTGAACTAAAAAGCTGCTGCTGGAAATAAAAGTGTGACTCTGTGTTACTGGAGTTGTGTACATATTAATTATGATTATACTGATAAAAGTATAGTCAATCACCCCTACAGCTTTTTCTGCTGAATAGGGATGTGGAGTCTTTGTCCTGCCACTCAAATTGAATATGCAATCAGTTACAGCACACTGAGTTGGCTTGAAGCATTTTTATTTTGCCGCAAACAAGGCAGGAATGTTCAGTTGGCAACCCCTGGTAATGCTCAACAGAGTGAGTGTATTCACAACCTGAGAGATGGATTAAAGGTTTGGCTTGGAATGTACGAAATAAACAAGACCCTTGGTTACATGGACACAAACAAAACTTCAGACGAAGAAAGTTACACCAACTGGACAGATACCCAACCCAACAATGATAAGCAAATGTGTGTATCGGCATGGTCAACGAATGAAGAGATTGGGTGGGATGATGACTACTGCACTAGTCAACACATGGCAATTTGCCAGAGACCAAGTGAGTATGGACTGTCCCAGCTGTTTTTAAGAGCAAGACATCTGCTACACTCAATTGAAGGGTAACAGGTAGCTGATAACGGCTAAGACCGTTGCAATATCCGGATCATTAGTTGAAATACGAACGACGCCTAAATTTAAGTTCGTTTCTCTGGTCCGTGACATAAATCTCTATACTCTGCTATATGAATTTTTCTCTAATATTCGCTCGGCAGAACAGACCAGTTCGTTAGTTGGGATCTGTCGACGTCTGTGCAAATTACATTGGCCGTGCTCACAATGCATAGCAGATCAGTAGACAGGCCAGCCTACGCTCGAAGCCACGTCAGAGCCCATCATAATTTGGAGAATGGCATTATGGCGCAGTAAATAGCAAAGGTAATTCTTCTTTGCTGGGCGATTCGGTGCCACATATTAAAGACCGGTTATGACAAAGGAAGAGTAAAAATTTCCTCTTTAGTAATACATTGAACAATTCGGGTGAAACGCAAAAACAATACTCTTTATATGATTGTTCTTTGCATTACCCAATCACACGTCAAAAATGTTCTGCCTAGCTCGTAGCCTCCATTGCCAGTGCTCCTGTCTGAAAACGTATGTATATTTCAGGAAATACTCTTTGAGATTTGCTGAAACTTGAAATATATCTATTTGGGGTCTAACTGACCCTGATTTCACAGAAAAATTGCCTGGGGATTGCCTAAACCTTCCTCTGGCCAGATAAAGGTTAACCACTTTACTACCGCAGCACGATGTCACCAGTCACAAGTCACATGCTTCTGCGGTCGTTTAGAACTTCGTTACAGAGCCAGTGTCTTCCGGTCGATGTCATCCGATGGCTCAGTGAAGACCCAATGTCGAATGTAAAATTCCTTCTGCAGTCACTGGAGTTCATTTCGCTAGCTTTTATGACTGTGGGTGGTCGATCCTGCTGAAAAAAATACCATTGGTGATTACCCACGTCCACAGTGGTTATTTACAGGCCATTTTGACAGTGCCGAGAAACGTAGCGTGTCATGTTTAGTGTAATCCATGGTAAATAGACTGCTTTTTGCAGCGCAGCAAACACGAGGAGAGGCAATAAATTCAGAATGCCTGCAAACTCTTATGCATTAGCAGATATCGTACGCCAGCTCACTGCCGAAGCAGCACCTCGATTATATCGCACGCTCAACAGGAAAGCAACCACCAGAGGTTTGTTTTCATCAGAACGGCATATTAATGTCGTCATGAATTTTCTCCAGCCGCCAAATATCAGCCTAAGAAATAACTCCGATGGTTTTCGTGACTGTAGCTATACAAAACAGACAATGACACGGTGGCACGTCACGGACAGATTTTCCCATCAGGCAAACATGGTTGGTTAGACAAGAGTATGAGCAACTAGCACTTTTGTACTCCTGATCCATGGCTTCTCAAAAGTGTAATCACACAAAAATTGCAACAGTTGTTTCTGCTTGCTCTCTTGTTTTCCGTTACACGCCAGCGAAGCAGTCAACCGGGATCTACATATACAGTGTAGGCTACAGCGATTATCGGAAAATGTTTCTAGATCCATACGGTTCACATATAGTTTCTTTTCAAAAACCTCCCAGGGAACACTGTTCTGTAGTCACCGATCATAGAGGTTCTTTTAGTCTTTCCTGCTTTTCCTTGGCATCGAAAAGCAGAGAAAGGATTCGAAGGGCCATGCACAAGACATTGTTCAAGGACGTGGACTTGAGAAAGGGAAAGTCAGTACATTATCTGATCGCCTCGAGGGCGTACCCTCGGCAAGCTAGATTTGTTTGATGACGGATTCCCGAACTGGACCTCGGTCCCTGTCGAGAAGCTATTAATCCGTCAGTGACAAGTCACAGTAGTGTAATTGTTCAGGTTTCCGTGGATAGTGACCTAAGCGTTAGCCATCCGAAATAGACACAGTCAGTGACGTGTTACGATGTGATTGGCTCCATCGATAGTAACCACTACGTGCAGCATTAGAATATAGTAATATGGACTATAAGGGAAGTGTTTCAATGTGTTTTTCTCGTGCTGACAAGTTTTGAAATATCTTTGTTCTCAGGCTCCTCCAAACCCAATATAATGGCAATTAAGGTCCCCACTACCTATTTGAGCACCACACACAGTGCTAGTGCATCTTCTAGCAGTGCTAGTATAAGCAAACCGACCACTTCAGATCAAATAACCCAACCATCTCCCGAGGGTACTAATGCAAGCAAGCCAGCCACAGCGGGCTCCACAACGACGACATTTTCTCAAGGTTCTAGTACAAGCATCGAGGCATCCTCGGCAGTTTCCCCTGCCAAAGCTTCTTCGATTTCTCAGGGTTCCAAAACAAAAACCACAACAGAATCTACAATTAATAGATCTTCTGAATCTAGGGCAAGCGAACCAGCCTCAGAGCAAGTCTCACGGTCAGCAAATAGGGCAACTTCTCATGTCTCTAGTACAAGAAAGACAGCAGTGTTCACCACCGAGACGACTTCAAGCATCACCACAGTGATAGAAGGCAAGTGTCTCTCAAAATAAGGATATATGCATTGGATCTTTATAGCAAACTGGAATGTCAGAATTGTGTAATCACAATTGCTTATAATTTATGTATATTTGTATGATTGTGAGTCTATCAATTGTTATATTTACCTTCCAGCCAGTGTTTGGCAGGAGGTCATAAAATAAAACAGTACCAGGCGCAAAAAGTTTCCTAACTTCTCAGAGCCAAGGGCAGAACACACTGGCGGAAAAGACAGCATTCTACTAGTTCGAGTTTGTTCTAACTATTACACCATCTTTAACTACTGCTGTAGATGTTTTTCCCTGGTGTGCTGAACATTAGCCGTTCAAACGGTTGATGTCTACCACTTGTTTACCTGACACAAATATTCTGGCCTGTCAAAGAACGTAGTGAAGAAGGATGTCCTTCAAGTGCCATTATCAGGATAGGATTTGTACAGGTCTCACTAGTAAGGACAGAAACAATCATTTCGCCAGTAACAGTAAAACAGTCCGGCAGAAGCAGCACCAGGTTTTTGGCTGCTGTAGCTGCTGAATAACATCGATCAACATCTGCACCTGACGCTTTATCAAACTTAACCGTGTATATTTTTTTGTGCTAAAGTGAACAGCAGTACAGTCATATTGGAGACATCATAGCGTATAGTAACTACCCACTAGTTAAACCGACTTCTCTTATTTCATTCGCTGTTGATACACCCCTTATAAAAATGTTAAACAGTGGTCCCAGGCACCCACGTCGGGTGTGTCTTATGGAGCGGAAAATAATAGATATATCAGGTTAAATTCATTTCGTGAAAAAAACATGCGATCGGGTAGTGTATGGCCAGCTTACACAGTGCAGTGTACACTATCCAACAACCGAAGTTGAAAGTCTGCAGCTTAAGTGCGTTGACTGAACATCACACTGAAGTGGTCATTCAGTATACTGCGGCCGGGAATCATATGCGGCTGCCGGTAACGTGTGCGTGGAAGCGACTTCTCCCGCGATCACGTGAGGAGCGATATCGAGTAGGAGGTTCATGTCAAATTGCCCTTGGGATGCTATCGATCGGCAGCGCGCCAGTGCTACCCAAGAATTTGGACACGATGACCTATACCTGAAAAAATGCAAGCCAAATCATCACTGTTTATCCAGGGATGTGTGGCGCACAGGTCAGCCATATTCAGGCCATGGTATGCCATATTGCGCCCCCATCTGCATTTCCAAGGAAAGCATACGAAGGCCTAAAAAATTGAACATGCCCATTCATGACACTTGCCCTTACTAGACTACCTTTAAGAAAAAGTCATATGTTCACTCAGTAGGGGGTAAGTAATTGCCGTGGTAACTAATTCTAGCTAAAATCTCACCAATCTTTGCGGAAACCTTTCCTTTTTTTGTTTGAAAACTGTTTTCACGTGCTTTTTCTCGCAAGACATATGCTTGACAAAAGCTCATTCCAACTTTTTCAACTCTCCCATTTTTAAGCATTGGTACACTCCTTTGGGGCTACTCGGTCCAAACTTGAATAAGCTTGATGTCATTCAAATTTCATTTTGCAAATATGCTGCCAACATGTTGAGAAGAGCCAACTCGGCATATTTGTGTTAGGAACCAATTTTGGCCATGCACAAGGCCCTCCAAGGTAGCGTCGTTGACCCTAACGTGCATGGCAGACGACAAGTCCTCCAGATTTCACCGAACTCTCCACAAAACGCTATTCTGCGACTCAGTGTAAGGCTTTCACAGGCGAAAATGGATAAGTTATTATGATCCAAATAGAGAATAACGGAAGACACGAAAGTGAGTTATTCTCTATTTGGATTGTACTATGCGAGTGAGCTGTAAAAACTCGTTCAACATGTTGATAAGTTGTTATGCTAAGTTCGGAACGCTGGGTATATTTTAAGATTATATTTAATCCACATTTTTGCCAAGGCCTAAGTTATATATACTGCGGAAACCTAAGCTGCTCAATCCGTAGGGCCATGTCTATGGTGCTGGTTAAGGCCATGTGAAAGCCTCTCATTAGCCAAAATGGGCTACTGGCCAATGCACGTTAAAGATACATTATTCGATATGCCTCAACATTTCCCACATCGTTATGGCATACATTTTCAAATCAAGACCTCACAGAAGTTATTCTTAATTTTTTTTTATCATATTGTGTTATGTATCACCAAAATATGTATCAAGCGTTGGAGGCTCGCCTCTACCATACTTTCTGAGGTTCTTATTTCTGCCATTTAAAACACTGTCAGGGAACAAGTCTTCCATGGTAGCGCCGATATCGATAACAGCGTCTGCTTCTACAGTTCTCCTCTTTGCTGTCATTGCGGCTGTGGTCTACAAGGGTAGGAGGAAGAAGACACGACGATCAACATTGACCCGAGGTAACTTACACAACCTTAGCAGTGCTGGCGTTGACGTTAATGTCGTTAAATAGTAGAAATGCACAGAAAAAAATTGTTACACTTTCGGTTTATCTTACAGGCTGCGTTTCCTAGCGTGTATGTTTACTGACAAAGCACCTGCCAATTCGATTCGATTGCTGAATATCGAGAATACCCTCCCTACGCCATGTACTTTGCAACATTTCAGAGGCAACAACATTCTCTCTCAATTCTTCTGCATAAAGTGAATCGGAGAAGCGAATACTTGCTCCCAATTAGACAAAACGAATGATTGCCCCAATTTACGCAATGTCTATCTTCAGAAAGACAATTCTAACCGCGAGAATCATAATGCATCACTGCTCACTATTTCACACATCTCGGAGAGAGTGCCACTGATCCTAACCTGCGGTGACCAAATGCCCAGCAGAGTGAAAATCACCTGTGGCCTAGTTCTAGGGGATATGGGATTGTGTCGAGCGGAAGTCTCAAAGTTCGTGATCGCGCCATGAAGCCAGTTCTGTTGAACTGGAGAACTAGTCGAGCTGTTAAGAAAGTTATTTTCGTTCGGCATCCTTAGGCCAACTGGTACGGAGTTCCTGGCCGTTTGTTGAATTTTATCTGCGATTTTATTCCTCAGCGCTGATTGATCCCATCGTATCCCCAGACAACTGGGCTAGCTGCAGACCAGTTGCAGAGCTAGCTAGCTGCGACGCGACACCATCGGGCGCGTGGCAGTGCGCATGGTAGATTCAGCAGTTTGCCAGCTGTACACAGCGATCAGTCGCGGAGATCAATACGAAAGCCAGGAAAACAAGAATGTTAATGGGGGTCGAGCATAGTATTTCCAGATAGAAACTGCGGCCAGAAACTCCGTACCAGTTGGCCTAAGGAGTTGCCGCAAGTTCAACTCGGCACCCCCAACGCAGCGAAAAAAGTATATGCATAAGATTGTTACTCAAGTAACGTTGAAGCAAGCGAGGCCCCAGTAAGCCATGTACTAGCAAAGCTAGTGAACTTTTGCCATTCTCAGCTAGCACACCAGGAACACTGCTAGTCTGTAGCCACCCCGTGTGATGTGACCAAGAATGCACAGAGATAGGCGCTTTTGTCTGTCTAATTATACCTCCTTCAACAGATCTAGGCCAGAGTACTAATAGTGAGACTTGATAGGCAGAAGAGCGCCTTTAGACCGCACTGAAAATTTCTTTGACTATTCTTTGAATTCTGCTACCGAAAGGATCGTGAATGATGGCGTTTCTTGTTCCTACATTTGCAGGTTTAACTAAACCACTTTTTAGCATTTTATCAACAACTTTTGCCTTTGTCGCCTTTAGCTGTAGGAGCTTGTCCTGTGCCTGTGTACTTGGGTGATTCGCATGGAGGGATAACTACGACAGAGAACCCTGCTTATGGAGTACTCAAAGAGCCCAAGGTTCCAGGAGACGCAGCCGATGAAGGCTTTGCCATATACGCGGAAGGTATTGCTTCAATGTCCGAAGGCTGTCAAAAACTGTAATTTTTCTAACAACTTGTGCCTTTGTTGCCTTTAAATTTAGCTGTAGGAGCTTGTTCCGTGCCCACGTACTCGGGGATTGTGCATGGAGGAATAACTACGACAGAGAATCCTGCTTATGGAGTGCTTGGAATGCACAAGTTTTCAGTATACGCAGCTGATGGAGACTCTGCTATATACACAGAAGGTATCGATTGATTAGCCAGAGACTGCCCAAACTGTTGTCTCTTTTCCAGGAGAACTATTTCCAACTGACAAGGAAAGTGAAGCAGTGCAACATTCTTCTCATGCAGCAGCTCAGGGGCGTTTATAAAGCTGAGCATGATAATATTGACACTTCTTCGTCCTTTATGTCCCTCTCTCTCTTTCTCTCTTGTAGGACAGGCATGGTTTTGCTTAAAATTTCTTTTAACTGTAAGAAGTGCATTGACTACAGTACTGCATTTTCCAACAGTCGAACACTTCTTTCTCCTCTACAAAATTTCAGGAATTTAAAGTAAACCTGAAAATCCCTCTCTAACTTTCCAACTCTTTAGGTAGTGTTTTCTCCAAAGCTTCTCAGTATTCATTCCCCTAGGCATTACAACAAAAACCAACCTGAAACTTTAAGATGCACAGTGTCTGAGCAAATAGATGTACTAACCTCAGTGGCACATGTGGTTAGAGCACACTATTTCTATTATGGTGTCGTTTGTGGGGATTGCCTGCGGGTTTGAATCTGTTCGGGCTCTCATTTCCTTGGTGAGGTAGGGAGGCTTCCGGACCTTCGCCCAGGGTCTGAAAATAATCGGGTAGAATTAACATATTTCGGTAGGGCTACATATATGGTGCCTGGTAGGGCCGTGCAAAAGGCCTTGACTTGCTATAATTTGTTATTGGCCAATGCAAGTAAAAGATGCATTTGCTTCTTCTGCCCTTTTACTAGTTTACTGTGGATGATTTTTGCAACTTACCAGTCAATGCATGATCATGTCTACAGGTCTAAATTAAGTAACAATGTCATTGAAATTACAAGAAATAATATATAATGGTGCAAGCGAACCTACGTAAGCCTTTAAATATGTGTTGAGTTAAAGCAACAATCCTTATGTTTAAAAGGAAACGAATTTGCAAACGTGTTTATTTCAGCTGCAGCTTCTCAACTGGATTCTCCTTCTTCAACAAGCACCGGCTGTGTCCACCCGACTGACTTCACAGCTCAAGAGCAGTATTATAACAGAAAAAAAATTGAGCAAAATCAATGACAACAGGAATTATGAGCATCCTAACGAAGAGAAATGATGGGAAGTGACACACTTGCAATTGGGAAGCACCTTTTTCGCAAGCAACAGCAGTCGTTTGGACAGGCACCTAACAATAGAGTACCTCGGCATCTTTGAGATGTAGTTGGCTTACCCCTCCCCCCCC